>PVLC010018534.1:0-31922 GCA_004027655.1 Graphiurus murinus
AAAAAAAAAAAAAAAAGGTGGGGGATAGGAGCAAGTGCGGCATGGGGTGCGGGTGCAGAGGCTCAGCCGTGTGCATGTGTCTGTGCAGACGATTGAGTGACTGCATGAGCGTGTGCGCACACACGAGACCCTGTGCTGCGTGCAGGTGTGTGTTGAGAAGGGGGAGCCCCCAGACTCTTTTTTTTTTTTTCGGCACTAGGGATTGAACTCAGGGGTATTCTACCTCCAAGCTATACCCCCAGCCCTATTTTTTTTATTCTTTATTTTGAAACAGGGTCTCCCTAAGTTGCAGGGTGCCTCACTAGGTAGCTGAGGCTGGCCACGAACCTGGATCCTCCGGTCTCAGCTTCCTAAATGCTGGGATTACCATGGCTCTGTCCATGGTCTGTGGGTAGCCATAGCTTGCCGATTTTCTCTGCTGACTAATATTCCATTTTACTGCCCTCTGACATTTGAGTATTTTCTGTTTTGGGGCATTTACAGATAACTGCAAGAGATGACCATCCTCATGCATGCTGTCCCAGGGGCCCCTGGACATCTGTTTCTCGAAGGTCACCCCCGCTTCCTGGTGTCCGACTGTCATGGAGGAGGGGCTTTATGTGCCTCTCTGACGGTGGCGAAGCTGAGCGTCTTCCCCACGCCTGGCCACTTGGACGCCCTCTTTGGTGAACCGCCTGCCTTGGTCCCTTGGCTGGTTCTCTCCTCCCTCAAGTGTTTATAAGAGTTCCTCACTCAGTGATGCTTGTCCCCCGCCCTGGCTCTGCGCCCCGGGCAGCTCCCACCCCCGGGCGCCCGTCTCCACCGCTCAAGGGCACCTCTGTGTAAACGAGTTTCAACTTCAGGATCAGCACAAGGACCAACACCCTTCATTGGTTGCTGCTTTTCTGCAAGGTGCCCAGAGAAGGAACACATTAGCACACGGTCATTGGAGGAGACTCCTGGGTGGGGGCTAATCCTTTCCTTTCCTTTCTTTTCCTTTTCTCTCTTTTTTGCAGTGCTGGGGGAGGAGCCCAGGGCCCAGTGCTTGCTGGGCAAGTGCTCCACACTGAGCTGCACCCCAGCCAGATGTCCTGTTTCTTAATGCTGGTGGTGGTCACTGGAGTATCCATCTTACAAAATTTATTAAATCTCACATTTATAAGCCAGGCCTGGTGACGCACACTTGTCATCCTAGTACTTGGGAGGCTGAGACAGGAAGATCACAGGTTCTAGGATAGCCTCAGCAAGTAATGAGACTCTCATCAACCTGGCAAGACCCTGTTTCAAAATAAAAATAAAAAAATAGAGCTAGGGGTGTACCTCGGAGATAGAATGCCCCTGGGTTCAATCCCCAGACACGCACACACACACACACACACACACACACACACATACACATACACACAATCGCACATGTACGCTCTATGCAGCTCTGTGTGTGATTTACATGTATTTATATAACTACAGTTGTTTAAGTCAGCACTGTCACTGCTGTGACCCACACGACCTGACGGCACACCCTGGAGGAAGGAGATTTATTTGCTCACAGTTCTGGAGATTTCAGGGGTTCAGTCCACGTTGGGTCAGGTGGAGTTTGTGGAGCTCAGGGCATGGCGCGGGGAGCAGAGCGATCGCGAGGGCTCTGATCTCACACCACGGAGGCCGGAAGCAAGAGAGCTTGTGAAGGAGGTTCGAGGACACGTGCACAGTCCCCAAGGTCACACGTCCTGTGACCCACCTCCTCCAGCCACACCCCTGCCTGGGTTACCACCCAGTAAATCCACTACAACCACCCAGTGAATCCACTACAACCACCCAGTGAATCCACTACAACCACCCAGTGAATCCACTACAATGGAATCATTAGAATCCATTGCGGATGAGATTAGAACCCGCACGATTCCATTGTATCACCTTTGAACATCCATCCGTACGTGAGCTCCTCAGGGGACATTCGATATTCCAACCATAACAGTAGCTATAGCAGCATTATTCATAAATACCACAAATGGGAAATGGCCAAAATGCACCTATTAGCATATGCTTTTATGTGCATATGAAAATAGATGAATAAACTGCACACATCTCTGCTTAGGTTCTGGTAAGTGGTGTATTTATTCATAAATAATTCCAACGCACAGAACAGAGTATCTCTGGAGGGAAACTGGCCGGGGGGAGGGGGGAATAGGTGGGTAGCAGGTGATATATGTGAACTAAGATGCTTGTAGAGAAGAGAGTGGGGCATCCACTGGAAGCCTGGGCGTGTGTGCAGAGAGGGAGGCCCAGGTGTGATGCAAGGCAGCCTGGGAGGAGGACAGCGGTGGGGTGGGAGGCTGGGCGCATCCAGAGGGGACAGGTCACATAAGTAGATATGTTAAGGCTCAAGGAGCTGGGTGTGGTGGAGCAAACCTATCATATCAATACTTGGGAGGCTGAGACAGGAGAATCACAAGTTCGCGGCCAGCCTCGGCAACTTAGCAAGACCCTGTTTCAAAATAAAAATAAAAAGGGCTGAGGATGTAGCTCAGAGGTAGAATGCCCCTGGGTTCAATCCCAGTACAAAAAAAAAAAAAAGCTCATGGGACTCCAGTCTCTTACTGTTGGGAAGACAGGAAGACAGACACAACAATCGAAAGGGCTGAAACCAGAAGGCCACCGGTGTTGGGTTGGAATGGGGGGATCACATCTCAGTGCCATAGTCTTTTGCTCTCTCCACTAAGAGGAGCAGCAGCAGCAGGCTTGCCCAGCGCCTCACTCTGCTTTCTGTTGCTGTAACTGAATACCGGAGACTAGGTAATTTATAAAGAAAAGAAACTGATTTCTTACAGTTCTGGAGGCCTGAGTTGGAGGGGTTGCATCTGCCGAGTCCCTCTTGCTGGTGGGGGCTGAGTACAGAGTCCCAGGCTGCCCTGGTGGGAAGTAGCACCCCAGAGGAGTGTCCAGCTGGCTCTGTGACAGATACAGCCAGCCTCTGAGCACCTCACCTTGGGGACTGAATCCCAACAGTCAACCCATTTCACCCAGCATCCAGCGTCCGAAGCCAGCTCCCTGGGGGGACGGGCAGCCCGGGCTGGAGCAGGGGATACACAAGGGCCAGAGGGAAGAGGAACCCATATCCGAAGCACACACTGACCAATTCAGAAAGCATGAACGTAAACCATATTAGAAAGGACGGTAGATAACCCATGAGGAAAACAGGAAACTCCAGAGCCACGCCGAGACCAATAATTAAATAAGCCGAAAGTCTAATGAACACGGGCCCCTTGAACTTCAAAGAACCGCCCAGGAGAATAATTATAATGACAAGGGAAACCCAAGGAGGAGGGGCCTGGCAGGCTCGCCTTGATCCAGGGATCAAACATCGTCATTAGTGGGATGTAATGAAATCGCCGACCCTGGGAGGCGGTGCTGAGAACGGGGTGGTGTGTGTGTGTGTGTGGGGGGGGAGGTACTGGGGATTTATCCCTGGGGTGCTCTACCTCCAAACTACATCCCCGGCCCTTTTTATTTTGAATGGGTCTTGCTAGGTTGCTGAGAGTCTCACTATGGTGCTAAGATTGCAACTGTCCTCCAACCTGAAATCCTTCCTGTCTCAGCCCCCCAAGTCCCAGGATTACAAGCGTGTGCCACCACGCCTGGGCAACAGTGTCATTTCCGTAGTGGTCCTGCCTGCTGAGGACTGATTGCTTGTGTCCCCACAAAACTCACAGCTCTGCCCCTCGACACAGCGGCGTCTGAGGGGGGCCTGGGGTCAGATGAAACCATGAGGGTGAGCCCCATGATGGGATGATGGGTATAGTGTCCTAATCAGGAGACACCAGACGACACTCTCTCTCTCTCTGTGTGTCTCTCTGTGTGTCTGTCTGTCTGTCTGTCTGTCTGTCTGTCTGTCTCTCTCTCTCTCTCTCTCTCTCTCTCTCTCTCTCTCTCTCTCTCTCTGCTGTGTGAAGACACAGCAACAAAGGGGCTATAAACCAGGACGGGCCCCACACCCGCCCACACCTGAACCTTGGACTTGAGCCTCCGGAACTGTGACAGAGGCACGTGCGGCTGCGGCCCCCTACCTGCGGCACATTGTTACTGCAGCAGAGTTGGCCGACCCACTGCCAAAAAGCCACACCCAAACACCAGGCCCACAAGAACCTAAGGAGCCAAAACGGAGACCCGGGGGTCGTCCTCAGAGTCCAGGGGAGACCCTGAGCTGCCGCCCGTCTCCAGCTGGGGACGCCACTGAGTGACTCATGTCCCGTGCAGCAAAGTCCCTTGGCTGTCTCTCAATAAATAGAAGGTATTTAAGCCCGTTTATAAGTTTTCCTAGTATGACTCATGGGGTTTTCAGGTCCTGCACTTTTCTTTTTAATCTCCCAAGGTCATGGAGCCCATCTCCTCGTTTTCTTCTAATAGTTCTTCTGTTCTGCTTCCAGCCTAGACTTCACCTAGGATGGACGGTTGTGTGTGATGTCCAAAGGGGCCCCTCCCAGGCCCGCTGGGATCCCCACCGTTTCCCAGGCCCCTTCCCAGCTCCAAGGCCTCTAAGACCAGCTCGGGGACGGTTCTGTGGAGTGCTGCCCACACCACCCCGGTCGCCCGCACCTGCCCGCTCCTGCGAGAGCGGTCTGTACATCACCAGTTCCCCTTGACTTGGGCGAGGGAGCGTGGCTTTGAGGCTCCAGAAAGGGACTCTGGTGGACAACAGCCCGTGGGAAGGGCGGCCCTTCTACAGGCCACGATTGCTCTTTTAACCACAGTTTGTTCTGTTTCTGTAACTATATCTATGTGGACTTGAAAAGAATATGTATTTTTCAGGTGTTGGGGATAGTATTCCATACTTAAGTCTTTTTTTTTTTTTTTTTTTTTTTTTTTTTTTTTTTTTTTTTTTTTTTTTTTTTTTTTTCAGTACTGGGGATTGAACTCAGGGGCATTTTACCACTGAGCTACACCCCCAGTCCTATTTTTTATTCTTTATTTTGAAACAGGGTCTCACTAAGTTTCAGAGTGCCTCACTAGGTAGCTGAGGCTGGCCTCGACCCAGATCCTCCGGTTTCAGCCTCCCAAATGCTGGGATTACAAGCGTGCGCCACCACGCCCGGCTTCATTTCACTTAAGTCTTATGTCATTGAAATCTTCTCTGATGATCCGATGATGGTGATTGTGATTAGCTCTAATTGTTATCGGTTGCTGAGAGAGTTGAATTAGAACCTCTGATTCTGACTCTGGGTTTGTCTCTTTTCCTTCTAGCCGTCAGGCTTTGCTTTCTGTGTTTTAAAGCTATGTTATTGGGTGAGTACAAGTTTGGGCTTGTTATGTCTTTTTCAACTGTTCCTTTTACTATTATCAAATGATTCACTCTGCTCTTAGCAATATTTCTCTTATTAAGTCGGCCTTTTTTTTTTCTGATATCGATTTAACTACCCCTTCTTTCTCTTGACTGTCTGTAAACTATATCATATTTCTATTCTAACATTTGATATCCTTTAATGTCTTTCATAAGCAATGTTTTTGTTTTGTTTTGTTGCAGTACTGGAGATTGAACTCAGGGGCATTCTACCTTCGAGCTACACCCCCAGCCCTATTTTTTATTCTTTATTTTGAAACAGGGTCTCACTAAGTTTCAGAGTGCCTCACTAGGTAGCTGAGGCTGGCCTCGAACCTGGATCCTCCGGTTTCAGCCTCCCAAATGCTGGGATTACAAGCATGTGCCACCACACCCAGCTGTTTTTTGTTTTTTGTTTTTGTTTTTGTGTTACTAGAGCTTGAACCCAGGGGTATTCTGCCTCCAGGATATACCCCCCTCTCCATTTTTTTCTTTGAAACAGATTCTCACTAAGTTGCTGAAGCTATCCTCAAACTGCAATTCTCCTGTCTCGGCCTCCCAAGTATTTGGATCACAGGCGTGCTCTATCATGTCGGGTTCCTCCACTGGGCTTCTGATGGGGGCTCTTTGCGCCTGTCTCCCCTGAGCTGGACACTCCTGGTGGAAGTCCCAGGGGTGGCCTGCCCCGAGGCTGATGAGGCAGGCTGCTGTCTCTGTTGGGATCTGGTTTCTGGTGCATCCTGGGACTGGGGAGGTCTCCCACAGTCCCTCACAAGTGCCCTCTGGGAGCCCGAGATCTCAGCAAGTGTCCAGTGGCCTCAGCCAGCAGCTGTCGCCCCACCTCCCCGTGGCCCACTCCTCCACTTCTTCGGAGCCGGGCCCAGCAGGTGTCCAGTGCCGCCCTGGCCTCCGGGACAGCCGGGCCCAGGCCAAGCTCTCCACGCCTACTCTCGGCTTCCGAGACAGCGTGTCATGGAGGACGTGGGGGCCTCCATCGAGCCCTGCCCTCTGCCAGAGTGGCTGTGAGTCCATCAGCCATCAGCCTCCCCGGCGGGCACCTCTGGAAGTTGAGCGGCCCCAGCCCCATGCGCGCGCGGCTCTTCAGTACCCTAAGATGTGTGTCCAATTCTTTTTCTGGACCTTGTAGCTTATTTATTTATTTATTTATTTATTTATTTATTTATTTATTTATTTATTTATTTGCAGTACTGGGGATTCAACCCAGGGACATTCTATCTCTGGCTACATCCTCAGCCCTATTTTTTATTCTTTGTTTTGAAACAGGGTCTCACTAAGTTGCAGAGGGCCTCACTAAGTAGCTGAGGCTGGCCTCGAATGTGCAATCCTCCTGTCTCAGTCTCCCAAGTACTGGGATTACAAGCATGCGCCACCACACCTGGCAGCTCATAGCATTTTTATCTAATGAGGTTTACTACATTTGCATGAAGCAGGCGTCTCTCGTGGCATCTTGCTATGATCAGTTCTTAATTCGCCTGTCCTTTAAAATGTTTCTCTAGCCAGACATGGTGGCACACAACTGCAAGCCCAGTAGTTAGGAGGCTGAGGCAGGAAGATCGCGGGTTCTAGACCAGTGTATGGTAACTTAGGGAGACCCTGTTTAAGCAGAAAAAAAAAAAAAAGAAATAAAGCTGGGTGTGGTGGCACACATTTATAATCTCAGGACTTGGGAGGCTGAGACGAGAGGATCTCAGGTTTGAAGCCAGCCTCAACAACTTAGTGAGGCCCTCCAAAATTTAGTGAGACCCTGTTTCCAAATAAAAGATAAAATAGGTCTGGGGATCTAGCTCAGAGGTAGAGCATCCCCGGGTTCCATCCTCAGCACCATTGGCACCATCGAATAAATTCATATAGCCAGGCGTGGTGGCGCACGCTTGTAATCTCGGTACTTGGGAGGCTGAGACAGGAGGATCATGGGTTTGCAGCCAGCCTCAGCTACTTAGTGAGGCCCTCTGCAACTTAGTCAGACCCTGTTTCAAAATAAAGAACAAAAAATAGGGCTGGGGGTGTAGCTCAGAGGTAGAATGCCCCTAGTTAAATCCTCAGTACCGCTGAATGAATAAATAAATAAATAAATAAATAAATAAATAAATAAATAAATAAATAAATAAGCTCATATATACACGAGGATGCTCTTTTCCATTGTTCTCTGGGATTTTGTTACTTTGTTTTGAATATTTAAATATGCAATTCACCTGTGTGTGGAGAGGTCGCTTTCACCACTCCGTGTTTCGGCAAATTCTTTTTTTGTTGTTCATATGACCTTCTTATTCCTATAACAAGTCTCCTTTACTGTAGGGTCTATTTCTAGGTGTGTGTGTGGGGTGTGTGTGTGTGTGTGTGTGTGTGTGTGTGTGTGTTGATTTTATTTTATGTTTTGAAACAGGGTCTTGCTAAGTTATTTAGTGTCTTGCTACATTGCTGAGGCTGACCTCGAACCTACTGACCCTCCTGTCTCAGCCTCCCAAGTACTGGGATTGCAGGCATGCGCCACCACACCTAGTGAGAAATTTCCTTTTTAAGGAGGGAAAAAGAGAAACTTCTGTGGAATTTAATTTTTTCCTTCTTCGTCCTGTTTTGGCCCTGCACTGGACTGCACCCCGCCCTGGGGAGCTGTGTTTCAACACAAGCAGCCAGGCTGAGGCATCTGTCCCCAGACTGCCCCAGGGTCCCCACGTAAGCCACCCTGGACATCCAAGGGTGCAAACGAAGACAGTCCCCCTGCCCTGAGAAAACCCAGTGAATGCAAAGGTGAGTACCCACGTCAGAGATGGAGCTGGTCACGTTTGAAGTAAGGACCTTTGAGGCCTTATGCAAAGAATCCTGAGCCAGAGCCGGGCGTGGTGGCGCACGCTTGTCATCCCAGTACTTGGGAGGTGGACACAGGAGGGTCGCAGGTTCATGGCCAGCCCCAGCGACTTAGTGAGGCCCTCTGCAAGTTAGTGAGACCCTGTTTCAAAAGAAAGAATAAAAAATAGGACTGGGGGTGTAGCTTGGAAGCTTGGAGGTAGAATGCCCCTGGGTTACATCCCCCCAGCCCCCCAAAAAGACTCCTGAGCCAGAGCTGCGGGCAAGAGGGAACCATGGGGGCACGGGGGTGGGTGGGTAGGACTTTGCTATTATCCTTTTCTTTAGCCACAAAGTTCACGGGTTTTGCCTGAGTCCCTCCACCAAACCTCTTTCCCTATCATCAGCTCTGTTATTTTTACTCCACGCTTTTGCAGAAGGCAAAATCTTTCATATTTATGGCATTATAGCAGAAATGCCAGCATTAGCATATTACAAATAATAGATAAGTTCCTCACACTGATACAGGAGGACTGCAAATACCCAGAACAAATATCACACAGAGAAGCTCAGCCTCCAAGGACTTACCAAGGAAAACAAAGTGTATGCAGATCAGGAAGGAAGAAATAAACTGCAGTGATCAGACGCCATAATTGCACACGCGTGGAAAATCCCACAGTCACAGAAGAGCATTAAAGCAAAATGTATATTTAGTAAAAACGCTGAGGAGGCAGTGGTTCTGTAAAAGCCAGGCGCCGACGTCTTTACGTCAGTCACAAACACTTGGAAAAGAGAATATTTCAAACTGTGACATTTACAATAGCATAAAAATTAAACACCTAGACATAAATCTAACAAACGGGGTAAGACTCTACACAGAAAATGATAAAGCATTTTGGGGAGTCATTATAGGAGGCTTAAATAAAAGGAAGGAGATAGCACACTTGGAGATTTGAAAATTTCAACATTACTTAAGTGTAAATTTCCCCCAAATGTATCTAGAGATTTAATCAGAATCTCAATAGGTGTTTGCCTTTTTTCTTTTTTCTTTCACAAACTGATTCTAAAATGAAATGAAAATCAGAAGTAGGATGGTCAGGAGATACTTGGAGGACTGGTAGAAGACTACTAGATATTCGGGCTTACTATAAAGTGACGGTATTTAAGATTTTGTGGTATTGGTACAAAGATAGAAGAACAAAATAAAGAGCCTAAAAATAAATGGGGTATGTTGGCGAATGCCTATAACCCCAGTACTTGGGAGGCTGAAGCAGGAGGATCGCAGGATCCAAGGCCAGCCTCAGCAACTTAGTGAGACAGTGTTTCAAAAAGAAATACAAAGGACTAGGGTGTAGCCCAGAGGTAGAACATCCCTGGGTTCAAACCCCAGTAACACACACACACACACACACACACACACACACACACACACACACACAGGAGATTTCTCTGTAATTGTGAAAATGCCCACCCCAGTGATTCTAAATCACGCGTACACTGAGGGAAATGTGTCTAATCAGCATAATTGCCGTGTTACACCAACACTGTTTTATTTACCAATTTCTTCTGAGCTAGTTGGCACTGTGCGAACAACGCCTCCTAGCAGAAAGGGCTCCGTGACATTGAATTTCTACTGAACCCTCATAGACAATGTCCCTGCATCTTTTCCTTTGATTCTGATTTTTTTCCTCTAACAAATTAACACAGCAAATTACTTTATTGGCTTTTTTTTTTTTTTTCTAACAGTAAGTAAGACACTGTTTGCCTGTGCTGCCTAGAAAATGTTCGCTCTGCATTAATACTTTTTAAACACGGCTATTTTTGTTGCGATTTTTTTTCAGATGCAAATGAGCGTGGTGGACCGGGGTGTCCCTCTCTGGCACCAGCCTTGCTGGGTTGGGGTGTCGTGGCTCTGGCTCCTGGCGCAGAGAGGGGCTCTTGTCTGGGTGGGTTATATTTGGCCGGGCAGCTGGCGAGGCCACGTGACCCTGGAGTTTCTATGTGGGAAGGCTTTAATTTTAGCCTTGTTCCTTGAGGAGATATTGCTTCCTTCGCTGTTCTGTGTATTTATTCTCATCCCTAATATCCTCTCTTCTTTTCAAATACAGACATAACTATTGTCCACTGCAGGACTCTTCACCGAAAGGACTATTGCAATTTTATACTAACTTTAGAATAGTTTCTTTTTATTCACTATGCTGACTTTTTCGTCCCCAAAGACACTAAATAAATGGAAGACTTGATATTTCGTCATTACAGTTTGAGACAAAAATACTTTTTTACTGTTGTTATTAACCACTTCTCTTTCTTTCAGCCTCACTCCCAGTTCTTTTTATTTTTTATTTAGATACAGGGTCTAGTCAGGCATGGTGGCACATGCCTGTAATCCCAGTACTTGGGAGGCTGAGACAGGAGGATTACAGGTTCAAGGATGGCCTCAGCAAGCAGTGAGACTCGAATCAACCTAGTGAGACCCTGTTTCAAATAAAAATAAAATAGGACTGAAGGTGTAACTCAGAGGTAGAATGCCCCTGGGTTCAATTTCTAGTACCACAAAAAAGAAAGAAAGAAAGAAAGAAAAAGAAATGAAAGAAACAGGGTCTCGCTAAGTTGCTGAGGCTGGCCTTGAACCTGTGATGCTCCTGTCTCAGCCTCCCATGTACCAGGGTCACAGGCCTATACTGTAGCACCTGGCTTGTACACCCATCTTTCTTTTTCTTTTTGCTTTCTTTCTCTTTCTCACTTTCTTTCTCTCTCTTTCTTTTCTTTCTTTCCTTCCTTCCTTCTTTCTTTCTCGTTTTCTTTTTCTTTTTATATGCTTTTATTAGTGCATTATAGTCTCCCATCATACTATAAATCATGTTGACAGTGACATACATGCACACTGCCTCCCCATCCCCCCCTTCCCAATGCAGAGTACTGAGACTGACGTTGGTATTTTCACACATGTACACACAGTCGATGGTAGCAATTCCACTAATGACCCTCCCTCTTCCCTGCCCTTCCCCTAGACCACCTCCCTGGCTCCAGCGCGGGTTCCCCTCCATTGTCTGGAGTCCCTCTGGGTCCCGGTCACTGCATAGCTCGCTGCCCGGCACCTGTCCAGGCGAGAGGGACGCCCGGCCCGGCTCGCACACCACCCCGGGTGTGTTCAGAACTGCTATCGGGTTCACTTCTATTTCTCTCTTGGAGTGTTTTTCTGGGCTATAATCTTATTTTTGACTGACGCTTGGATGCTCACAGGATCGCAGGGACAGATGGGTGACAGATTGGTTGGGTGACAAATGGGTAGAGAAAATGGAGCAGATAAAAGGAGCTAATGGCCTTTCCTCGCATGCTTCACGCACAAATGCTCTCCTGCTGAGTGCTGATCCGTCCTTAGAAGGTTCATCCGCTCCGGCGGGCTTGGTCCTGGGCTGAGGTCAGCACATCTCGACGGCCCACTAAAGCAGGTGGAAACGTCGCTCTGTCTCCCACTTCCCACTAATGACAAGGTTTCAGGAGAAAAGCTTTGCCTGGGGTCCGATGTGCCTGTACCTAAACCAGGGTTTTTTTTGTTTTTGTTTTTGCAGTACTGTGGATTGAACTCAGGGGCATTCTACCTCCAAGCTACACCTTCAGACCTATTTTTTATTCTTTATTTTGAAACAGGGTCTCACTAAGTGGCGGAGGGCCTCACTAAGTATCTGAGGCTGGCCTCGAACCCAAGGTGCTCCGGTCTCAGCCTCCCAAGTCCTGGCTCTCAATTACTTTTTAAAGTCATTTCCCTAACTTTTGACAGGTAATGTTTTCAAGATGTTTAATTGAACTACTTTGAACTGCTGCTTTCCTAAGTAAAACAAAACAAAACAAAAAAACAGCCAAATATGAACAATTTCGTATGTCCAGCCCGAGAGTTCAGTTAAAATACTTTCCGTATTGCATTGTGTGCGTGTTTACCAAGAACGTTTATAATGGCATTTCGTAATGTTCAAACCTACGTGGATTTTCGAGTTAAATTCTTTTTCAGGGAGTCGTAGGACTGAGAAGAACGTCCTGGGGGCCTCGCGTAGCTGCCCGGGCCTGTGATTCCTTTCTTTGCTAACCCGCATGTTCAGCTGGTAGACGTGCTGCTGTTTATCTGTTTCCAAGCCCAGGGACAGGGCGGACATTCTCTGGCTTCTACAAGTAAATATTCACATGTGGGTGTTTGTGTGAACATAGAGTTCTTTTCTTTCTTTCTTTTTTTTTTTGGTATTGCGGATTGAATTTTTGAGCTACACCCCCAGCAGCCTTTTTTATTTTATTTTACTTTTTATTTTGAAACGGGCTGTCACTAAGTTGCTGAGGCTGGCCTCCAGACTGTGATCCTCCTATCTCAGCCTCCCAAGTACTGGGGTTATAGACATATGCGACTACACTGGGCTGAACAAAGAGTTTTGTTTCACTTGGGTAAATGTCTTTGAGTAGGATTGCTGGTCCATCTGATACATGTGTGCTCAGTTTAATAAGAAGCCGCCAAACCCATCTCCTCAAGGGACTGTACCACCCTTGCCCGCATTTGACAGGGTCCATTAAAAAAAAAATTCTAGACATTCCACAAAAAAGTATGTAGTATTATTTCATTGTGGTTTCAATTTAGATTTTCCTGATTACTGATTACATCAAGCATCTTTTCAGGGGCTAATTTGCTGTCTATGTTCCTTGGCTAAGTGGCTGTTTAACCCTTTTGTCCATTTTTGATATTTAGTTGTTTTCTTCCTATTGAATTGTGAGAATTCTTTACATATTCTGGATACAAGCCCTTTATCAGATAGATGTTTTCAAATATTTTCCCTCCGTCTGTGGCTTGTACTTTCATTCTCTTAACAATGCCTTTTCAAATACAGAACTTCTTAGCAGAAAGTCAAATTAGCAGAACTTACTAACAGAAGCCAAATTTATCCATTTGTTTTTGTTTCTTTCATGCACTGTGCTTTTGATATCATACGTAATTTTTTTTTTTTTGCTTAACCTAAAGTCACAAAGATGTTTATTTTTTAAAAATATTGAAATTCACTGTCTGCCTGTAGAGATCTCATGATTTCAGCCTGATTTGTTGAGAAAACTACCGAGCAGTCGTCCATTTATGCGGGGGTCTATTTCCGGACTCTTTATTCTGCTTTAGGGACTGGTTTATCTCTCTCAGGGTTTCTCAAGGGTGACACTGCTCACAGTGCAGCCCAGGTAATTCTGTCGGGCTTTGGACCTGGGCTTCAGCAGGTGTGGGCGGTCTCCTGGGCTTCTGCCCAAAGGAGCCGGATCTTCCTCCTGAGACCTTGAGGTATGAGTCGGCTCCAACACGGGGACGAAGGGCTGCAGCTGGCACTGTCCCACGCCCTGGGGACCTGGAGTCCAGGGTCGCCAAGTGTCACACACTGGCTCCTCTGGAGGCCTCTCTCGGCTTGCAGAGGGCGTCCTCTGTGTATCTATGTCCCAATCTCCTTTTTTTTTTTTTGGTACTGGGATTAAACCCAGCAGTATACTACCTCCAAGTTACACGCTCAGCCCTATTTTATTTTTATTTCAAAACAGGGTCTCATGAGGTTGATGAGAGACTCACTACTTGCTGAGGCTGTCCTCGAACCTGCGATGCTCCTGTCTCAGCCTCTCGAGTACAGGGATTACAGGCGTGCGCCACCAGGCCCGGCTCCACTCTCCTGGTCTAATAGGACTCCGGTCAGATGACCTAAGGGCCCACTCTCGGGGCCTCGTTACAGCTTAATCACCCCTCCAAAGAGGGTGTCTGTCTCCAACCATGGTCTTGTTCTAAGGTACCGGGTCAGGACTTCAACATGGCCACATGTTGCCATGACAACGGCCCTGGCTACCTCGCCATCTTGGTTTCTCTAGCTGCAGAAGCCCAGAAACCAATCCTTCCTTCCTTCCTTCCTTTCCTTCTTTCTTCCTTCCTTCCTTCCTTCCTTCCTTCCTTTCTTTCTTTCTCTTTCTTTTCTTTCTTTCTTTCTTTCCCCCTTCTTTCTCCAAGTTATTTTTCCTATCCTAGATCTCTCACATCTCCATGTGTATTTTAAAATGAGTTAGAAGTATTCTTGCCTCTTTGAGTTTCTGGTGTGTAGAACTAGGATTATTTCTTCTTTGCATGTTTGATAGAATTTCACCCAGGCAGCCATCTGGGCCTGAAGTGGGGTTTTTTTGTTTTGTTTTTTGTTTTTTGCGGTATTGGGGATTGAACTCAAGGGCATTCTACCTCTGAGCTATACCTCCAGCCCTATTTTTTATTCTTTATTTTGAAACCGGGTCTCACTAAGTTGCTCAGTGCCTCACTAGGTAGTTGAGGCTGGCCTCGAACCCGGATCCTCCGGTCTCAGCCTCCCGAATGCTGAGATTACAAGCGTGCGCCACCACGCCTGGCTCTCCCTGAAGTGTCCTTCATAAAGAGTTGTTTTTGTTTTTGTGGTTTTTTTAAAGCTGAATTTAAATTCTTTAATAAATAGAGGGCAATTCTGGCCATCTAGCTCTTCTTGAGCACGCTTTGGAAATGTGTGTCTTCTGTGAGTTTTGTCCATTATATCTAAGTACACAGATTTATTAACATAAAGTTTGTTTTAACATCTTATAGAATCTGTAGTCATTCCTGGTGTTGGTAATTAGGGTTTTTTTTTCTCTCCCTTGATCAATCTAAGTTAATTTTTGCTGTTGTTGTTGTTTAGGTACTGGGGATTGAACCCAAGGGCATTCTACCTCTGAGCTACACCCCTGGCCCTATTTTATTTATTTATTTATTTATTTATTTATTTATTTATTCATTTTTTATGTTGCTGGGGATTGAACCCAGGGGAGTTCCACTTCTGAGCCACATCCCCAGCTCTATTTTATTTTTTAGTTTGAAACAGGGTCTCACTAGATTACTCAGAGTCTTGCTATGTTGTCAAGGCTGACCTTAAACCTGCAATCCTCCCTGTCTCAGCCTCGCAAGTACTGGATTACAAGCTTGGGGCAACACGCCCAGCCTTTATTTTTATTTTGAAACTGGTCTCACTAAGTTGATAAGAATCTCTCTACTTGCTGAGGTCATCCTTGAACCTGTGATCCTCCAATCTCAGACTCCCAAGTACTGGGATTACTAGCATGCCACCACGCCCAGTTTCAATCTGAGTTTTGCTGTATCTAGAATGACCTTTGACACCTGACGTCTTTCCCTGACCCAGAGGCAAAAAGGTCTCACCTTTCTCTACTGTTTTTCTGTTTCACTCTGATCCTTTACATTTACTTTTTAATTTAATTTTCTGTTCATTCTATAGAAGCTTCCTAAGGTGGAAACTGAAATCATGTATTTGAGAACTTCTTTTCTAAAATGGCATTTGATGCTATTATTATTATTATTATTATTATTATTATTATTATTATTATTTTGTGGCACTGGGGCTGGAACCTAGCAGCATTCTACCTCTGAGCTACACCCCCAGCCCTATTTTTTATTCTTTATTTTTGAAACAGCGTCTCATTAAGTTGTGGAGGGACTCACTAAGTAGCTGAGGCTGGCCGAGAACCCGGATCCTCCTATCTCAGCCTCCCAAGAACTGGGATTACAAGCGTGCACCACCACACCCAGCTCATTTGGTGCTATTAAAGTTGTGGAAACACAGATTCAGATACAATATCTTTTTATTTTTACTTTTCAGTGTGAAATAATTCCTGATTTCTATCTTGGCTTATGCTCCGATCCCGCGGGTTATTTAAGGGTGAGCTCCTCAGTGTCCAAACATGTGGACACTTTTAAGATACCTTCCTCCTGTCCCTAATAACTAATTTAGATATTATACTGCGTATGACTCAGGACATTCGGAATGTCTTACAGCTTGAGTTCTGCCCCAGATGATGGTCTCTCCTGGTCAATCTTCCACACCTGCTTGAAAAGATGGAGTGTTCTGCTGTTGTGGGGCTCTATGAAAGTCAACTAGATCTTGGAGTGTTGTCCAAGCTTTCCATATTCGTACTTTGTTTCTGTCTACTCGTCCCAGCAACCGCTGAGGGCAGATAATCAGCAGAAGGCTGCCACGAGACACTCCTCAGCATTGCACCCAGGCCCTGTGAATTGTGGGCGGCTCTGGCCTCCTCCCTGCAGGGCCGGTCACTGTTCCCAGCCCCGGGAGCACTGGCCACAGTACCCGGCGGTCTCCTTAGCTGGCTCCCCCGCCGGTGCTGTGGTTTGGAAGCTGTCGGGTGTCCCCAGGGCCTACTGGGACCGGAAGCTTGGTCTCCAGGGTGTCAGCACTGGGGGTGCTGGGGAGCCCTTGGGAGGTGGGACCCGGTGAGGTGTCTAGGTCTCTGGAGAACCCGGGAAAGTCTGTCTCTCTGCTCCTGGTTCAGATGGGACCGCAGACCCCGACGTGCACCCCCGGCGTGGCCATCTGCATGGTGGTGCATGGTGGGCAAGGTGGTGCGCGCTTGTAATCCCGGTACTCGGGAGGCTGAGACGAAGGAGCTGGGTTCACAGCCAGCTTCAGCTCCTTTTTTTTTTTTTTTGGCGGTACTGGGGATTGAACTCAGGGGCATTCTACCTCTGAGCTACACCCCCAGCCCTATTTTTTATTCTTTATTTTGAAACCAGATCTCACTAAGTTTCGGAGTGCCTCACTAGGTAGCTGAGACTGGCCGCGAACCCGGATCCTCAGGTCTCAGCCTCCCGAATGCTGGGATTACAAGCATGCGCCACCACGCCCGGCCAGCCTCAGTTCCTTAGTGAGGCTCTCTGCAATTTAGTGAGACCCTGTTTAAAAAATAAAGAATAAAAAATGGGGCTGGGGGTGTAGCTCAGAGGTAGAATGTCCCTGGGCTCAATCCCCAGTATAAAAATAAAATATCCCTCCCCAGATGCCGAATGCCAGGGCCGGGGCCTGGGCCTTGGGCTTCTCAGCCTCCAGGAGAGTAAGAAATAAATTTGTGTCATTTACAAGTTACCGGGACTCAGGTGTCTTATGTCAAGAGCCGTCATGAGCAAGGATTTGCCTCCATTTCCGTTGCCTCTGCACTTTGCCAGCCATGGCCTGGTCTTCTCTGCATGGGTCGGGGTCGAGACTGGAGTCTTCCCTGACCGTCACCGCCACGCCGTACACATTGGAGCCACTTTATAAAAAGACTGAAAACCAGGTCATCGTGTTCCTCCAACTTTATTTCCTCTTTTAAGATTGTTCTGGTTATTCTAATTTTTTTTTTTTTTTGCCTTTCCATATAAATTACATAAATAGTTCATCTGTATCTAGGAAGAATCCTAGGATTTTTATTGAAATCCCATTAAACCTGCAAGACCCTTCTGGAGGCATTGACGTCTTTTCTGGTGATTTAGAGTCTTCGAATCCGTGCATCCTCCCTCTCTCTACTGGCTTAGGAATCCTTTGATTTTTTTTTTTTTTTAAATCAATGTTTTGTCGTTTGTAGAATACAGATTCTGGACATAGCTTGTTAGATTTATAGCTATGTAATTTGGGGGATTTTTTTCTCAGTACTGGGGATTGAACCCAGGGGCATTCTACCTCTGAGCTACACCTCCAGGCCTAGTTTTTATTCTTTATTTTGAAACAGGGTCTCACTAAGTTTTGGAGAGCCTCACTAAGTAGCTGAGGCTGGCCGCAAACCCAGATCCTCCGGTCTCAGCCTCCCAGGTACTGGGATTACAAGCGTGTACCATCACGCCTGGCTGGGGGGATTTTTTTCTAAAAACAGACTTTTGGGGTAGTGTTAGGTACACAGCAAACTTCCGTGGAATGAAGGGATCCCATGTGACCCTCAGGCTCCCCGGCCCTTTTTATTTTGAAGCAGAGTCTCGCTAGGTTGCTGAGGCTGGCTTCAAACCTGCAATCCTCCTCTCTCAGCCTCCCAAGTACTGGAAGGACAGGCGCGCACCACCATGCCCTGCACTGCAGACGCCATCTTTTATTGCCCCCACAGTGGTTTGCCCTTTTCTAGAATGCCTGGGGGTCGAAATCACACAGTGCATACGTAGCCTCTTCAGACTGGCTTCTTTCTCTTCATCACATGCATTTAAGTTTCTTCTGTATCGCCGCATGGCTTTATTGCCCTATTTTTTTTCCCCCAGTGTGTGTGTTTGTTTTGGTGGTACTGACGGTTGAACCCCGGGATGAACGCTAGGCGAGGACTCTACCGCTGAACCCCTCCCACAGCCCTCCCGTTATTATTTTGCTGTAGTAAAGTACCCATATACATTACCATCTGAGTCATCTTTAAGTGCACATGCAGGCCGTCACCACGCACCTGTCTACAGAACTTTCTGGTCTTCCCACACTGAAGCTCTGCCGCAGGAAACACGGGCTCCCCCCACCTCCTCAGGCCCTGCGCCCCATCCTAACTCCCGTCTCTGTGGATCCACGGCTCCGGGGACCTCCCAGCCGTGCACTGACTCGAGTGGCGTTGGTCCTCTTGTGTCGTGTCTGGTTCACTCCATGTAGCAAGCCTTCAGGGTTCACCTGAGAAACAAGGTATCACGGCTCCTTTGCTTTTTGGTACTGAGGATGGAATTCAGGGGCATTCTACCTCTGAGCTGCACCCCCAGCCCCTTATATTTTATTTATTTATTTATTTATTTATTTATTTATTTATTTATTTATTTATTTATTTATTTATTTATTTTTGCAGTACTGGAGCTGGAACCCAGGGGCATTCTACTTCTGAGCTACACCCCCAGCCCTTTTTATTTAATTAATTAATTAATTAATTAATTATTTTTGCAGTTCTCGGGCTGGAACCCAGGGGCATTCTACCTCCGAGCTACACCCCCAGCCCTATTTTATTCTTTATTTTGAAACAGGTCTCACTAAGTAGCTGAGGCTGGCTGTGAACCCGGATCCTCTGGTCTCAGCCTCCCAAGTACTGGGATTATAAGCGTGCACCACCACACCCAGCTTATGTCTATTTGTTTTATGAAGTTTTTTGTTTTTTGTCTTTTTTGTTTGTTTATTTGTTTTTTTACTATGATTTAAATTTCTCTACTAAAGACTATTCAGGCTACCTGTTTCTTCTTGAGAGAGATTAGTGGGCTGCAGCCTGGGTAAATTAGACCCAATAAAAAATGAAAAGGCACAAAGGTGCAGCTCAGTGGGAAAGCCACTGGGTTCATCCCTCAATCCCCCCCCCAAAAAAAAATAAAAATAAAAAAGAGAAGAGAAAAGAAATAAAAGAAACTAGCCCCTTTCATCTAGTTTCCAAATTTCTGTGTGGGTGGAGATGTCTGTAGTATTACCTCTTTATCCTTCTACAGGTATACTTTGATTTTTGATGAACATGTATTGATTGTGCATATTTTGGGGTGCAGTGGGATGTGCCTGGTGAACATGGATCAAATCAGACCTCTCTTGACTTCTCCCTACCCCCAATACCCTTCCCAACCTCTGTTAGTCCCTGTTCTCTATTCAAGTCAACTGTTCTCTATTCATGTCAATTTCTTTTAGCTTCCACCTATGAAGGAGAACACAAGGTATTGTCTTTCTGTGTCTAGTTTATTTCACTTATTACAAATGCCCTCCAGTTCCGAACATTTTGCTACAACCCACAAGATTTTGGTAGGTAGCTAGCCAGGAAATGAATGGGACTGGGGAAAAGAAATGGGAGGAGGGATGGGGATTGCTCCATCCTGCTAGTCAGAGGCCTGCAGCCTGTCATATTGCAGCTTTAGCTCTCCCACCTGACGCAGTCGTGCGCAGTCACACTAAGGCCCGTGGCTGGACACCCAAAAGTCGTCGCCCCAAATTACTAAACATGAGGCTGGTGGGATTTCTGGACAGACTAGAAACTCAACACGCAGCAGACTGCATCCCTCTCTTTGACTCCGCTCCTGGACTAGCCAGCTCCATGACCCTCTTGCCCCCCTCCTTTATTACCCAGTAAAGCTTTTCACACCGACCATATCTGTATCCTCCCAGGTGAAATCTTTCTTTTGGGGAGACAAGAACCAAGGGAAATTCAGGTCTGTCACAATGTCATTGCTATTTTATGGCTAAATAATGCTCCATTGTGCATATATAGCACCGTTTTTTATCCATTTGTCACCTGGTGGGCACCTAGGCCGATTCCATATGGATCCTGGTTTCGTGAACAGCAAAACCATAAACACGAGCATCTCTGGTGTGATTTCCTTTGGATTTATGGTACATCTATTTGTTGTTTTTTGTTGTTGTTGTTGTTTTGTTTGTGGTACTGGGGATTGAACCCAGGGGCATTCTACCTCCGAGCTATACCCTCAGCCCTATTTTTTATTCTTTATTTTGAAACCGAGTCTCACTAAGTTGCGGAGGGCCTCAACTAGATAGCTGAGGCTGGCCGTGAACCCGGATCCTCCGGTCTCAGCCTCCCGAATGCTGGGATTACAAGCGTGCGCCACCACGCCTGGCTGGTACATCTATTTTTTAGTTTTTGAGGAACAGCCTTACTGTTCTCCGTAGTGGTTGTACTAATTTATAATCCCAGAAACAGAAGGCTAAGAGGTCCTTTTTCTCTACACCCTGGCCAGGAGTTGTTATCATTTGTCTTGTTGATAATATCCATCCTAACCAGGGGGGAGGATATCTCACAGTGGGTTTTGTTTGTTTTGACATACTAGGCAATTACTAACCATTGAACCACGCCCCAGCCTCACTGTGGTTCTGATTTGCACTTTTTTGATGCTGATATTCAACATTTTTTCATATATCTGTTGGCTGTTTGAATTTCTTCTTCTTCTTCTTCTCCTCCTCCTCCTCCTCCTCCTCTTCTTCTTTTCTCCTCCTCCTCCTCCTTTTCTTCCTCCTCCTCCTCTTTATTTATTTGTTTATTTTTTCTGGTACTGATGATTGAACCCAGGGGCCTTCTACCTCTGAGCTGCACCCCCAGCACTTATTTTTTATTTTGAAACAGGGTCTCGCTAGGTTGATGAGAGTCTCACTACTTGCTGAGGCTGCCCTTGAACCTGCAATGCTCCTGTCTCAGCCTCCCAAGTACTGGGATTACCAGCGTGCTCCACCACGCCTAGCTCCTACTTCTTAATTGGATTTCTTCTTCTGAAGTGTTTGAACTCCCCATGTATTCTGGATATTAACCCTTTGTCAGACCAGTAACCGGCAAATATTTGCTCCCATGCTCTGGCTCCGTTCACTGTTGACCGTCTCCTTAGCTGAACCAGAGCGTCTTGGTTTCATGTGATCCAACCTGTCCAAGACTGTGGGGTCTGAGGCGCTCCCACCCCCTTTTGTGTGTGTGTGGTACTGAGGATTGAACCCGGGGACATTCTGCCTCTGAGCTACACTCCCTAGCTCTATTTTTAAAACATTTTAAAATTTTGAAACAGATTCTCATTAAGTTGCTGAGGACCTCCAATCTGAGATCCTCCGGTCTCAGCCTCTCAAGTCCTGATAATACAGGTGTGTTCATTTGCATTTTAAAGACGTGGCCTAGACGAGCGTGGTGGCGCACGCTTGTAATCCCAGCATTTGGGAGGCTGAGGCAGGGGGATCCGGGTTCGAGGCCAGCCTCAGCTACCTAGTGAGGCACTCCACAACTTAGTGAGACCCTGTTTCAAAATAAAGAATAAAAAATAGGGCTGGGGGTATAGCTCGGAGGTAGAATGCCCCTGAGTTCAATCCCCAGTACTGCAAAAAAAAAAGACGTGGCCTATTCCACTGGCCGTTCACCAGTGAGACGTGTTGCCCTGAATCTCTGCTGGAAGGCCTCTGCTCTGCCAGGAGAAGCCGGATCCCCAGGCCTTGGAGCCCGGGCTGCCTGAGTGCCCCGCTCCGCTGCTGCCGCCTCGACAGGTCAATGGCTCTCCCGGCTCAGCTGGTCCCTGCTGCTCGTGTCCCGCAGCCCCTGTGGCTCTCCGCGGTGCACATTTACTGGGGCTCTGGGCTCTCTCCTTTGGCCTTTTCCTCGGCCTCCTGGAGATGCTCTGCTGCTCGGGCCCTCTCTCGGTAGCCTTCTCAGCTTGTGGCTTTTCTGGACCTCAGAATTAAAGCCGACTTGAGCCTCTGTCCTGGGCGAGGGCAGCTGGAGATTGCCACTTCTCGGGGGAGATGCCTGTGTCACTGATCACAGACTCAGAACAACACCTTCCCCTGCCATGTGCCTCGGCTGCCGGCGGCCTGCCTGGGGCCCACCCTGTTCCTCGTAGTGTCGCCGGTCAGGTCCCGCTTTGGCTATCCCCTCTGCAGGCCCAACACCACAGCGTCCTCCCAGCTGGCTCCCAAAGCCAAAAGCTCACCAGGCGTGGGCCACACGCTACCGTGCGTGCAGCCAAGCTTTGAAGGACCCGGGGCCATGGGGACAGTGTGGGTGACTGTCTCCTGCACACCCCTGAGCAGAGCCGGCAGCCCCCCACAGGACACTCAGGAGGCCCAGCGCAGGTGCAAAGCTCCAGAACAGCCAAACCGGAATCCGACGAGAGGGAGAGTGCAGGCTGGTTGCTGTGGCCGGGTGACTAGAAGGAGGTGCTTCTGGGCGCTGGAGTGTTCTAGTTCTCGGCCCCCAGGGCTGGTTCCGGGAGCGTGCTCAACTTGTGACACTTCACTGGGGTCCACGTGCGGACTGTGACCAGTGCTCTGCGATTTATTTCAAGGCCCAAGGACGCTCACGTGGGGCCCCGGGGTGGCGGCACCGGGCGGCCGCTCTGCCTCGGCACTGCACACCCGCGCCCAGCTCCCAGTTCATCCGTCTCATGACGCTCGTCCTTATTTTCTGTAAGCTCAGCTAAACATTTAGAAGGATGCTCCTTATTTTTACCCAACAGCTGCATGCTTTTAGCCGGAGAGCGCACAGATTTTGCATCTCCTCGTGCTGCTGGGGCTGGAAGCTTCCGGAGGTGGAACCCGCTAAGAAGCACAGAGTGTCTTGCCGGCGAGGCCAGCAGGAGCCCCTTCCTCCCTCGGACCTCACAGGGGAGCTGGGGAGGGCCACCGCCAGGCCCTGGGACGCCAAGGTCACCGCCTTGGGGCTCTCTCTGTTGCTAATGGCGCCTGCCACCTGCTTCTCACAGAATAGAGGCCACATCTGCAGAGTGGCGCGCCCGCCCCTCCATGAACCCTAGCGGGGTCCCAGGAGGTGTGGGCACTGCTTTAGGCTTAACACCTGCCCGAGCCTTTCCAGGGAGGAGCCTGCACCTGAGCCCAGGTGCCTCTGTCTGTTTGTGTGTCTCTCTCACTTACTTTGCAGCAGTGGGAATTGAACCCAGGGATGCTTGCCACTGAGCTACACCCCCAGCCCTTTTTATTTTTTACTTTGATACAGAGTCTCCTCGAGTTGCCCAGGCTGGCCTCAAATTAATACTCCTCCTGCCTCAGTCTCCCGAGTCACTGGGATGGCAGGCAGGCGCCATCGCACCTGGCTAAGGGCAACTGTGCCTCTGATTGCTGGATCCCCGGGGCTAGCAGAGCACCAGGAGAGGGGTGCCCGGTGAAACAGACGCAGGCAAGGAAGACAGGGCAGGGCTGGCTCAGAGGACAGACTTGGACAAGTCAACCAAGGCCGACAGGAAAGCACCAGGGAGAACGAGGGTCCTGGGCGGGGCGTTTATTGAAGGGGTTCGGGTCCTGCTGGACCTTATTAGGGGAGAATGCTAAGGGGCTCAGGGGGACCACCTCTGGGGAGGAGGAGGGGTTTGGAGCCTTGTAGAGTCTGGGCCCCCTCTCCCACCTGG
Source organism: Graphiurus murinus (assembly GCA_004027655.1). Lineage (NCBI taxonomy): Eukaryota > Metazoa > Chordata > Mammalia > Rodentia > Gliridae > Graphiurus > Graphiurus murinus. The sequence continues at coordinate 23,757 of PVLC010018534.1, forward strand.
GGTTGCTCCAGATCTGATCCCAGCAGAAGGGGGTGAACAGAAGGGGCCCAGGGAGAGCAATGGGCGGGGAGGGGAGGGCCACTTGGGGACAAGGGACTGACGGAGGAGTCCCAGGGCCTCGGGAGCAGGGAAGGCACTGAGGGCTCTCCTGGGAGAGCGACGGGAGGGGGCTCACAGGGCAGGACTCACCCGTGGCCCAGTCTAGAACTCAGATGGAGATCAGAGAGCTTCCTGGGAAGGGTGGGCGTTCAGGGCTCACCTCAGATCTTAACTGGCAGCACACGGGGACACAGCAGCTGGACTGGCCGCAGGAGGACCCGCAGCCTGAGGAGCAGCAGGGCTTGCAGCAGCTGGACTGTCAGCCCCCACAGGAGCCGCAGCCCCCCTTGGAGCCCCCACAGGAGCCGCAGCTGGAGCAGCAGCAGGCTGGCACACAGCAGCTGGAGCCGCAGCCCCCACAGCTGGAGCCACAGCCTCCGGAGCATCCACAGCAGCCCGTGCGTGGTTCTGGTGGGCTCAGGTGGGAGGCCGGGCACGTGGCCACTTCCTGGTTCCTGTTAAAGCCCTTTCCTGGGAAGTTTTGTTTGTTTATTTGTTTAATCTTGAAGCAGTGTCGGTGGTGTCATGGTGTCGCTCCTTTTCTTGGCTTATGATTTTCCTCCCATGTTCTCTGACCAGTAATAAAGCACCTGCCATTTCTCTGGGTTGGCGGTGTCGTGGCCAGGGCACTCAGCTTTGATGCCATGCCCTCCTTTGCCACCTGCCTTCATTTCCAGGGTTGCTGTAACAAGTGGCCTCAGACAGGGGGATTAAAACAACAGCCATTTATTGCCTCGCAGACCCCAGGCGGGAAGTTGAGGCTCAAGGTGTTGGCGGGAGCCGTGCTCCCTCTGAAAGAGGGTGCTCCCTGGCCACTGCAGCCCTGGCCACTGCCCGGAACCCGCGGCCTGTCCACAGCACCACAGTCCCTGCCTCCATCCCCACCCACCCCTCCTCTGTGTTGCCTCCTCTCCTCTCCTTCCCCTCCTAAGGACCCGGTTTCTGCGCTGGGGCTTACCCTACCCCAGGCCCACCTCGTGTGAACGTGATCATGTGGGCAGAGACCCAGATCCTAGTAAGGCCGCGCGCCGGGGCTTCAGGGGACGTGAGCGGCGGGCACTGCTCAGCCCAGCTCTCGGCCGGCCTGCCACGGCCCTGCGCCCTCTGATCCTGGCCTAGCGCTGAAGCCCCGGGAGTGTCACAGAAGGCACAGGGGATAGCCCCAGGGGACACTCTGGGACAGGCTACCCAGTCTCCATCCATCACCTATGGGCAGAGCAGGGTTCAGGGTAAGGATGGAACCCAGATTCGGAATAAACAGGGTCAGGACAGGACTCAGAACCAGGACAAGACAGGAACCAGGACCAGGACAGGACTCAGGACCAGGACAGGACAGGACCCAGGATCAGGACAGGACTCAGGACCAGTATGAGACAGGACCCAGGACCAGGACAGGACTCAGGACCAGGACCAGGACAGGACCTAGGATCAGGCTAAGGCCCAGGATCAGCTCAGGATCTAGATGTAGGGCAAGGCCCAGGATCAGAAATCGAGCCAGGATCAGGACAGGACTTAAGTCTAGGACGGAGCCCAGGATTAGAATAGGTCTGAAAATCAGGATAGGATATAGGCTCCAAAGACCAGGATCAAGACAGGATCCAGGGTTAGGATAAGCTCAAGGGTCAGGACAAGACCAAGGATGAAGAAAGGATGCAGGATCAGAACAAGACCAGGACCAGGACTGGACCCAGGATTAGGGCAGGACCTAGGATCCTAGTGCAGGGCCCAGGATCGAGACAGGGCCCAGGGTGAGGATAGGAGGCAGGATAAGGTCACGATCTAGGATTAGGACAAAACCCAGGTTCAGGACAGGACTCAGGGTCAGGATACACCCAGAACCAGGCCAGCATCCAGGATTGGGAGGACTCCGGATGCTTGGGATCCTGGGGTGTCTTGATTGGAAATCGGGGAAGCCGACTGCATTCCCAGGAGGCGAGGCCCTGCAGGGCTGCTCCCCAGCTCGGGGTGGCTCAGGGCTGAGGTGAAGTCTCGGTGGCACTTTGCAGTCCCCGATGGTGCCGTCACCCTGATGGCAGAGCTGGAGGGACAGCGGCACACACAGCTCACCACGGCCAGAAGCGAGTCACTACTGCTGGGCTGGAGACTGACCAACGGGGAGGACACAGCCACGGAGGCCCTGGAGAGCCCCACCGCAGGAAGGCAGACCCCAGCACCTGGTCCTCCGAGCAGGGAAGTGCACAGTCAATCCAGGCGACCACCACAGCGAGAGCCCAGGGATGCAGGGCGGCCAGTGCCCCCATGAACCCCTCGGTTAGAGTGGCCTCTGCCCCCTGCCACTATGTCCGTCCTATCCACATCCTCCTAGGGTGGGGGCCAAGTCCAGGCTCCTGTGGAGCCATGGCCACGAGCAAACCCAGCCCTCCCCCCCCCCGTCAGGTGCCACCAGTCACAGAAGCTCTGTGGCCCTTGGTCTCTTCTACTAAATGGGAGCTGAGTTGCTGGTTCTCCACCGCCGAAGCCCAGTGGTCATCTTCCTCGATCACCTGGGCTCTCCCATCTGCTCCCTCTTCCTTCCCTGCCCGGGTCTGCCCCTCCTGGGGGTCAGCGGGCCGGGGTGGAGGGCAAGTGGTTTTCCTGGAGCCCACAGGCCAGCAGAGAACTTGGTGAGACACAGACCTGCGCTGAGAAGTCCGTGGGCGCCCTCTGGTGGCAGAGCCCGGGTCTGGTGGTCAGGGCCCGGCAGGGACTGCAGGTCTGAGTAATGGGCGGCCTGGGACCCAGCTTGGGCTCCAGGGACCATGGCCCAGGTGGGCACAGGGAGGCACCCGCCAGGCCCCGTTTGGGGCTGTGGGGTTGGGGCAGCATGGTGCGTGACCCCTTCCTGGCCCAGGCAGGCAGAGTGTTGGCCAGGAGACCTCTGCGGACTGGCCCTCCTCACAGAGCCGCCCCGGAGCCCACACAGGCCCCACAGGAAGGGCTGTGGAGGAAATGGCCACAGCCAGGAGAAGGGCAGGGACCTCAGGGTGCACGGCCGCCTCATCACCTGCACCCAGGCGGTCCTGGGCCCCTCTGGGGTCTGCCTTATCCCCGCCCTGTCCCCTCCGTGGCCTTGCCCTGGCACTGGTCCACCTGCCCACCAGGATCCTGGCTTAACCCTCGGGAAGTGGCTCCGGCCTCTGCTGGCCGCTGCGTGGCCTCCCGGCCCCTGGACCCTCCACACACACCCTGTTCTGCCAGGTCCCGGCCTGCCACTCAGTGGCTCCTGGGTGCTGGGCAGACACCCACCCTCCTCACGACTTTGGTCCAGGTGCTTGTGTTCTCTGCCTGACCCTCCCCAGTGCTGATAACAGGGTCACCCCATTACTGGGGAAGGAAATGGGTAGGCTGCATCAGGTGGAGCGGCTGGGGTGGAGAGGGCGCCACCTGGTGGCAGGAAAAGCCCATGGCACAGGCCTGCCTGGGAGGATGGCCCATTGACCTCCAGGGGTTGGGGTCTGGAGAAGCCTGCAGGGCTCTCAAGGGGCCGTGTCCCCAGCTGGTCAGGTGCCGGAGATCCACCGGAACGCTTGAGGACTCCACAGAGATTATGTCTCCCTGTCCGGGGCCATCCCGGTCGATGCAGAGACGCAGATAAAAGCCTCGGCCTTTCCAATCAGAACGACTCTGATACGCCGTCAACAATAAGACTGCACATCCTTAAAGTGCTCCCGTGGGCTCTGCTTTCTGGGGCTCAGAGCCGGTGCTCTGCGGGTCAGCCACCCGGAGGGTGCAGCCGGAACTCCAGCGTGGGCTCAGCCAGGATTTCCACGGAGAAGTGCCAGCCGCCACACCCGGTGACAATGGCGGTTTCTACGTCGTGGTGTGTGCTGGGGCTCGTTTCGGAGGGCTCCGGGCTCCTTTCCCTTTCTTCCACAGCAGGCGGCAGCTCACAGCTTGCTCACGGCAATCTGATAAGGAGGCCGAGGTTTCTGCCTCGACTTCCCCAGTCCTCGTCCCTGGAGAGCAGGAGAGGCTGTGAAGGACCGAGGACTGCACCCCAGGACCAGCAGGGGAGCAGACACTTGGACTCTCAGGCAGTGGGCGTCTGGGGCCTTCGGGGTTGCAAAGAGAGAAGAAGTGTGTGGCTGAGGCCCCGGCCTTGACCTCAGCCCAGCCCTCCCCTGCCCAGGGTGGTGGTCTGCCACTCTTAACTGCAGAAGCCATTCCCTGCGTGGTGCCCCAGATCTGCCCGGTGGTTCCAGCTTAGCACTTTGAGGAAGTCCTTCCACCTGCATCTAAACACACAGGTGAGCCAGGCACAGGGGTACATACCTGTAATCCCAGTACTGGGGAGGCTGTGACAGGAGGGTCACAGGTTCGAGGACAGCCTCAGCAACTTGGTGAGACCCTCAGCAACTTAGTGAAACCTTGTCTCAAAATAAAAATTGTTAAAAAAAAAAAAAGAAATTAAAAAGGGCTGGGGTGTAGCTCAGAGGTAAAATAGCCCTGGGTTCAATCTCCAGTACCCAAAAAGGAAGAAAGAAAGAAAGAAAGAAGGAAGGAAGGAAGGAAGGAAGGAAGGAAGGAAGGAAGGAAGGAAAGAAGGAAAGAAAGAAAAAAAACCCAGACATTCTGTCTCCACCCGGCATCTGCAACCCAGATAAGCTACCAGGCAGAGCAGAAGTAGCTTTGCACCCAAGACTCTTTCTGCTGCTGCCTCGCCGCCCCTGTCTGAGTCCCCTGGAAGATTCTGGCGGTATCCAGGGCTCGGAAAGGTGCGTTTCCAATGGGGTGCCTTGGAGATCAGCTGAGAGACCGGGCCTCGGATTCCTGGTAGAGGAGCTGAACCGCCGCTCTCTTTTCTGAATGCCGTGAGCATCAGGGACAGTGAAGCAGAGCCCGCTGCCCGGCAGGTCCCCTGTGGCTGTCTCCCCGCTGGGCGCCATCTCACCTCGCCCCGGTCCCTTCCTCAGCGCTTGGCCGCTCTCCTCCTTTCTGAGACAGCTTTTGCAGCGACACCCTCCCTGAGCTCTTGCTCCGAGCATCCCAGCTGGGGGAAGAAGTAAACCAAAAGGACGCCCAGCCAGCTGGGGACCACCCCTGGGACTGGGCTTCCAGCTTCACCTCAAAGGCCATGTCCCAGGCATGGAGCCCAAGGTGCCGAGACCTCCAGCCCTACTGCACGGGGGCTCTCTGGAGATGCCTGCTGCTTCCACTGCCCACCTCACCCCAGCAACTGAGGCACCAGAAGGACTCGAAGCACACCTGGGCAGGGGCCACAAGGACCCGGCACTGAGGCGGGCCACTGGGCCTGGGGCCCCGGGCAGCAGCTCAGACACCTGGCCTTGGGGGAGTGGCGGTCTCACCCTCCCCTGTGAGCAGCAGCAAGCATCTATGTAGCACTAGCTGCATGTGGAGCTCAGAGGAGGGGATATCAAGAAGACCGAGACGCTTGTAATCCCAGCTTTCGGGAGGCTGAGACCGGAGGATCTGGGTTCGAGGCCAGCCTCAGCTACCTAGTGAGGCACTCCACAACTTAGTGAGACCCGGTTCCAAAATAAAGTAAAAAATAGGGCTGGGGGTATAGCTTGGAGGTAGAATGCCCCTGAGTTCAATCCCCAGTACCGCAAAAAAAAAAAAAAAGACCGAGAGGTGGGAGCAGCCCTGCCGCAGCTGTCAGAGGCCAACCATTTGAGGAGGACTCTGGGGTCCAGCTGGGCCCTGGGCAGTGTGGCAGTGTTGAACAGGACAGGCCTGGGCCACCGAGGCTGTGCCAGAGAGGACTTGGTCCTGGAAACTGGAGGCGCGGGGCATTTTGCTTCATCAGATTTCATTTCAGAAATGGCCCTAAAGTCTGCTCCCTGTCTAGTCGAGGGGGTTACACAGACCACAGGAGTGCTCTTTGATTCTCCCCCAAAGCTAGCCACCCTCCACTATTGGGGACCATCGTACATTGGGTCAGAAAGGCTGCGGCTGGATCCGAGGTGGGCCTGGAGGAGGTGTTCCAGACAAGAACGCTGGTCTGGGGTCAGCAGGGCCGTGGGAAGGAAGGGCCCCTCAGGGACAGGCCAGAGCAGCCCCTGCAAAGCCCGATTTCCTGCTGACAAGGGGAACCAAGTCAGGGCAAGGTGCTGATGGCATCTGGACAGCTGCTGGGAAATCTTGCCCAGGGCAAGCTCAGAGACACCTCATAAATGGGACTGCAGTGCTGAGTCCCCACGAGGATTCCCAAGGAGCCCCGGCCGAAGCCCAGCTCCCATAACTAGAGTCAGGGACCTGGGAACCTCCGCAGAAGACGGGCCTCAGGAACCCTAGGGCAGCCCGACTCACAGCCCCGTCTACCCGCTGCAGGAGGAGACAGGGAAAGCTGAAGTCTCCCCCAAAAGAGCTGTGCACAGTCAGAGCTGCACCTACTGTGCGACAAGACCCAGGCAAGGGACATGAGGGTGGGCGGCCTCCGTCAGGCCCTGTGACCGAGCCCGCTTGGCCAATGCACAGGCAGGTGGCGGACATGGTGGACCTTGATGATGCTGGCACAGCCAGTGACCTTGGAGTGGGACATGGTAGCAAGAAGGAAGCACTGTAGCCCACGGTAGCACGTAGCTCACAAAGTAACGGGAGGCCAGGCTCCTAGAAGCCGCAGACATTAGCACAGACTTTGTAGCAAACACCAGACATTAGAGCAAGCAGCTAAAAAGCCCCCGCCCCTCCTGGGAGGCCAGGCACTGACAAGGATGCCATCGTCCCTGTTCAGCTGTGTGTGCGACCGCCATGGGAACAGCTCAGCGCTGGGGACAGTTGGACTGTGTGGTCTGGAACCCACCGGACATGTGCAGGGAGCGAGGCCCGGGCCGAGGGTCTCCACCAGCGGAACCCACCCTGTGAGACCAGGACGGCGGCTAAGCTGACCGAGCCCCTGTGCCTATCCAGAGCCTGGCCATGCCTTCCTTCCCTGAGTGCCAAGTTTGCCAGGACCTGCCGCCACGCTGAGGCAGGGAGGGCACTGGGCTGGGGCTTGAGGCTCACACGCCATGCTAGGACCTGGTCGGGGTCCCAGGAGTCTTCTCCTGTGAGTGCAGGCCACCCTGTCCCAGGCCAGAGGCCACGCAACAGACCTAACTCCCATCTGGAACAGAGACGTCATTTCCAGAGCCCATGGCCTGGTTTGCACAGCAGCCCTGGACCAGTCTCCATGTCGCTGACTATCTCACCGGGCACTGGACAGGAGTGCAGAATGAGGGGTGACCAAGGGGCCACCCCAGACACGGGACCGTGGGGCGGGCTCATTAAACCGACACAGTAGCACCCGGGTCTCCCCTGCCCCCCATCAGGACCACCGAGAGCAGCGGTCCCCTCTCCAGTCCCCCTCCATAAACGACGGCCAGCGCCCGTCCAGCCCGCACACTGGCCCTGTGTGCACATACCTGAGCACGGGCCCTTTGTAGCTACGGAAGCAAGGGAAGGTGTTTCCAAACAGCAAATCAAGTTCCTAACCACACAAATGCAAACTGTGGACAACACCTGCTCAGTGTAACAACGGGGTCTGCTTTCTATAATGCCCCAAAACTAAGAAGTGAAGAGTGTGCTCACCGCTTTCATCAAATAAACCATGGAGACAATCAAATGAACCGCGTGTACGAAATACGCTCGACTGCACAGGTCAAAGGACGACAGGAAGGAAAGGCAAGAGAAGAAGGTAGGGGGGTGACGGAGCGGGGCCACAGTGCCAGACACAGGTGTGGCAGCCCACCGTGGCTGGGCGCCGCCCTAGGCAGGCTCGGGCGCAGGCTCCAGCGTGGCCAGGCCGCCCTGCACGCAGGAGGCCCGCGCGGCTGCACACAGCTGGCCAGCCCAGCGGGAGCCCCCACCGCAGCCTCCCACCCTCTCATCTACAAAGCCCCAGCAGAGCGATTTACGAGGACGCCGCACCTCAAGATGCCCAAGTGTAAGAGAGAGGACTCAGCCTCCTGACAGGATATCAGCGAGCCACTGAAACCCTTGATCCGGAGAAGATTTAATGGCGTGGGAAACCCGGATCCACCCCTGGATCTGGTGACAGTCTGCGTGGGAAACGGGAGGCCTGGCAGAGCCCAGGCAGCGCGGGGACCTCTGGGGCGTGGCGGTCCA
>PVLC010018535.1:0-31803 GCA_004027655.1 Graphiurus murinus
GGTGTGAGCCGGGCGTGGTGGTGCACGCTTGTAATCCCAGCATTTGGGAGGCTGAGACCGGAGGATCCAGGTTCACAGCCAGCCTCAGCTACCTAGTGAGGCACTCCGCAACTTAGTGAGACCCTGTTTCAAAATAAAGAATAAAAAAATAGGGCTGGGGGTATAGCTCAGAGGTAGAATGTCCCTGAGTTCAATCCCCAGTACCGCAAAAAAAAAAAAAAAAAAAAAAAAAAAAAAAAAAAAAAAAAAAAAAAGCCATGTGTGGCTACATTATTGGACAGTGTCGGTTGGGCCCAAGGCGTGACAAGTGGCCGGTCCCCAACACTCTTCTGAATGACTGCCTGAGTAGGGTCCAGGGGGAGAGCTGATCCTTGGAGGGGAAAGTGTTGGAAAGTCATGGGATCCAGTGCCAATCTCAGGCCCTGGAGCAAGGACCTGACTTGCTGCTGGGGATTTTTGCCAGCACTTGTGTCTGTGTCCTGAAACATAAAGGTGTTGACCCCCCGAGTCACTCTTACTCCTTGACCTTGGCCTTGAGTCACAACACAACTATAAGGATGCGCATGGAAAAGTCTGTTGTTTTGAGCCACCTAGTTTGTGAAAGTTTGTTACAGACAGAATCCACATGCATCCCACTAAGAAACATTCTACCCTTGGGGAGATGCAGTACTGCCCTGTGCTGATATCCTCAGGAGCCTCTTCCCGTCTGGCACCTGGATCCACTGCTGTCTCTCTTACAAGCTGGACCTCCCTGCACCCACCACCCTCTGCTACCTGAGGAGCCTCTGAGCATCCCTGCAGGTGCAGCCTCGTGTCTCTCTGTGGTCCTGCCTCCGGTCCAGAGACAAGCATCCCTGATCTCTACTACCAGCGTCAGGCAACTTCCCAGCTGCCTGAGCAGGACTCTGGTGATCAATCACACATGTTTAGAGCCCAAAGGCCTTACCAAGGGATCTAGAAATTTCTTCAACAGCCTTCCTCACCGATGGCCATCCTTCTTAAAGCTTAAACGCTCCTGGAGATGGAGGGCTCGTGACACCACAGGACGCCACAGGCAGCACACTTCACGACTAGCAGCTCTGATGATCTGAAAAGACTTCCTTATCCTGTCCCTGATTCTGCCTCCTTGTGATTTCCACCCACTGGGCCTGGCTTTCCCTTCTGGATAAACGCAGAACAAACCTACCTGGGATCAGTGTCCTTATGAGAAGAGAGCGTGGGGGAAACTCAATATGAAGACGGAGGCACGGACTGGAGGGAAGCCCGCACAAGCCAAGGAGAGGCAAAGGCTGCAGGTATCACTGGAAGCAGAGAGGGGACTTGGACCCGCCTCCGCCCCAGCCCTGGGAAAGAACCAAGTCTGGAGACTTTAGTGTGGAGAACTGTGGGAAATGTCTGTTGTTTTGAGCCACCTAGTTTGTGAAAGTTCATTACAGAAACCCTAGCAAACTGGGACACTCTTTTTTTTTTTTTGCTGCCTCCTCCTCCTCCTCCTCCTCTTCCTCTGCCTCCTCTTCCTCCTCTTTCTCCTCCTTCTCTTTCCTCTTTTTGGTACTGGGGATTGAACCCAGGGGTGCTCTTCCTCTGAGCTACACCCCCACCCTTTTTATTTTTATTTTCTGTTTTGAAACAAGGTCTCGTTAAGTTGCACACACTGGCCTCAAACCTGCAAGCCTCTCCTCTCTCGGCCTCCCAAGTACTGGAATTAGGTTACTTTCTCTTATTCTTTTCTTTTTCCCTCTTTTTATCGGCCTGGGATTCTGTCACTCTTTCATTTCACGAGATCTATCTTTTCTCCAGCTTCTGGCTTCTTTCATGAAGTCATCCAAGCCTCAGTTTCTACTCCTCTCCTCCCCTCAACTCCCTACTTACCTTCAATCTCAATGTTCCAAGAACTTTTTAGACTCAACATGTATCACATGAAAATCATCCTTGTTCCTCAGCCCAATTCTGTTTCTAAGCACCTCACTCTCTGCCTCTTGTGACCACCATGCCTTTTCTTACCCAGACCCAAATCTTCAGCCTGCACACCCTATGCTCTAAGTAAAACTTTTGCATTTATATTTTACACCAGTCACTTTCTCACTTTTTTATGCCCATTCCTCACATATTACTTTTTTGTTTGTACTGGGGATTGAGCCCAGGGACATTCTACCTCTAAGCTACATCCCCAGCCCTTTTGATTTTTTTTTTTGAAACATAGTCTCACCATGAAGTTGCTGAGGGTCTCAGTAAGTTGCTAAGGTGGGCCTCAAAGTTTTATTTCCTTAACTTAAGACCTGGGCTGTTTCAATAGTCTATCAACTCATCCTCATCCTTAGCCTTGCCCCGTCCGGGGGAATAAGCTCTATGAAACATCTTTCACCCTGCTCGCTCTGCCTCAAAAGCTCATGGTCTTTCCTGCAACAAGCGGCTCGTCCCAGGCTAGCCTCGCTGCCCAGCTCCCTCCCTACACTGGACCATCTGCTCAGTGACCACTGCTAGTGGACGTTTTCACTCACAGGTAGCATGGCTAATCTTGCTGCTCAGGACTAATTGCATGCCCATCTTCCGAGTTACTGATGCTCAGCCAGCACTGTGAGACACAGAGATAAATGACCTGCTCCCGCCATGGGGCCTGAGTTACTGCGGAGCAGGACGCAACAGCCTGTTGGCACCATTGAGTAATAATGACTGGATGATTTAGAGCTGGCCTCAGTAGAGGCTGGGGGAACAGGGCTGGCAAGCTGCTGGCCATGGAGTGAGAATGGGCCTATGTGAACAGCTCGCCTAGCAGAGACCCTGACTATGAGCAGACTCGGGGCTTCTTGGCATCAGAACTCTGTGCACAAACCAGGCATGGTTGAATATGCCTGTAATATCAGTAGTTGGGAGGCTGAGACAGGAGGATGGCAGGTTTGAAGCCAGTCTCAGCAACTTAGACCTCTCAGCAATTTAGTGGGACCCTGTCTCAAAACAAACAAACAAACAATAAACAAACAAATAAATAAAAGGGGCTGGGGGTGTTGATTAGCGGTAGAATCCCCAGTTCCCCCCGCCCCCACACACAATGCTTTGTACACATGCTGGTGATGGTTTGAGACCTGCAGATGGTGCTGTGTGTCGGCCTGCACCAGGGACCTCCAGAGCCCTTTGGATGGACAACCTGTCCCCTCCTGCTGTGTGGCATCCTTAGCCTATAATACAGCCATACTTCTAAATACGCTGTGGGGTCTTGTGAGTCCTTTAAGCAAGGGAGCACACAGGCAGGTAGTGTGTGATGGATGCAGGTCTCTACTCTTTCTGTTCTGAGACATGAAATACCCCATCTTCTCCCTCCCAGCCACCCCACAAGTAATCCTGACAGAGCTCCCCTGTCTTTCTGTCTTCCCGACCATCACAGAACTCAACTTGGGCAAATTTATTCTCCTGTTTTTAGGTTTCACCATTTCATGGGAAGCCCACTTCCATTCCGGCCACTTCTTAGTTACGTAAAGTTTGGGGAGTTTACTGAGCAGCCTGGAGTCTCAGTTTCCTCATCAATAAATGGGTATGATGATTCCTACAGTAAGAGATTTTGTGAGATCTAAACAAAAAATATAGGGAACGTTCCTGACCTTCAAAGAGCAAATAACAAATCTGAGCTCTCTCCTTCCCGTTCTGTATTTTCTTTCTCTGTTTCCAAAGGCACTGTAAACTCCTTAAAAGAGAAATCACTTGCTTTATTTGCATAGTGTCCCCCCAAAGCAAGAAACCCCATGTGACATAAAATAGGCAGTAAAATCACAGAGTTCAAGAATATCAGAAAGCTAAAGGCATGATTCATGATTCATACTGTGTAAATGTCAATAGATGTGTGCATATACCGACCAGGCTGGAGACAATTAAGGTTTTAGGAGCCTTTCTTTCTGTGTGTGTGTGTGTGTGTGTGTGTGTGTGTGTGTGTATTTTACTGGGGACTGAACCCAGGGGCATTCTGCCTCTGAGCTACACCCCACTCCCATCCCTTTACACACACACACACATTTTGAAATAGTGTCTTGTTAAATTGCTCAGGCTGGCCTCATACCCCTGATCCTCCCGTTTCAGCCTCCCAAGCCTCCCAAAGCCTCCTAAGTAGTGTTACCATATCTGCTTTCTTATTTTTTTTTTTTGGTAGATGAATTGAACCCAGGGCATTCTACCTCTGAGCAATAACCCCAGCCCTATTTTTTATTTATTTATTTATTTATTTATTTATTTATTTATTTATTTATTTATTTATTTATTTATTGTTTTGAAACAAGGCCTCATTAAGTTGCAGAGGGCTTTGCTAAGTTGCTGAGGCTGCTGGCCAGGAACCTGCAATCCTCGGGTCTCAGCCTCCCAAGTACTGAGATGACAGGTGTGTGCCACTGTGCCTGGCTTCCTTTGTCTTTTTAATAGGACAATTAAGTCCACCTCAGAGAACACTTGGGAGAACTAAATAAAATAACATAGGCATAGTTCCCAATACTCGGCACTCCATAAATGTCAGTTCTCTCCTTTGCTTTCCTCTTTCTTCTTCTGCTCTCGGGGATTATAAGCAAGGCAGTGATATTTCCATTGTGTGCTCTAACACACCAGGTCCTGGGCCAGTCACAATACATCGTCCCACCAGAGACTCCGAAGCAGCATTAAGAAAGAGCACAGTTAGCAGGGTGGAACTCGTGCCCGCTGCCGCTCCAGCCCTACACACTGCTGATTCTAGGTTTGATCAATCTCCTACTGAATTTCAATCCTTCATCTCCATATCATGCCCTTTCAGTCACAGGAGGATATCTCCAGAACATTCCAGCTACCGGGAATTCTCAGGTTTAAAATAGAAGAAAATGTAAAAAGGAAAATCCACGGATGGTGACACAAGATGAAGATGACGCTTTAAGAAGACAGTCTTCAGCTGGGCATGGAGGCACACTCCTGTAATCCCAGCACTTGGGAGGCTAAGACAGGAAGATCACAGTTCCAGACCAGCCTCAGCAGCTTAGCGAAGCCTTGTTTCGAAATGAAAAATAAAATAGGGCTCGGGGTATAGCTCAGAGTTAGAATACCCCCGGAGGTAAATCCCCAGTAAAACACACACACACACACACACACACACACACACACACACACACACACACACACACACACCACCTCTCTCACAAATCCAGAGTAGGACTCTGTCCAGTCAGCAAGGAGATTCTATGCAGAGAAACAAAAAATGCCTGCCTCTTCTCTGAAGAGCTTTAGCTAAAGGAAAAACAAAATAAAATAAAATCCCTGCCAAAGCCAGAGTGGGGTGAACTGCCAGTGAATCTGGCATTAAGGTATTTGAGTTGGCCCTAGGCTGCATCCCCGGGTCTGATGCAGCCCATTCGGGAAGCTGTGGGTATCTTCTCTGAGGTCGGGGCGGTTAGTTATAATACTCAACTGCTCGATATGGCCACAGATCACATCTCTTTCCCCAGAATACTACGTGAACCCAACAATATGCCTACGTTAGGTGAGTTAGTCCAGCCCTAAATGTCTGAGGATCTCCTCCTTAATTCAGAGACAATCTTCTCCCTATTTTCTTCTTCCTTCCTCAGAAAACTATGCTCCAGGTTACTCTGGTTCTGAGTATCACCTCAGTATCGTTTCTCATGCTTCAGTGTGCGTTCATTGCTTGACACACACCTCTGACTACATTTCTATCCACCTATGGTTTGTTGTTATTGAAGAGAAGCAACAGCTCTCAGCTTCCTTTGGAGGAAATGGCATGGCACCCGGCTGGAGAGAAGACAGGTTCAGCGAGGACTCCGGGAGTTTAGACCGGAGCTGGCCCACAGAGTGAAGACGTGTAGCCAGGCAGAAGTTGAGGGATCTGACTGTCCTTGATCCTTTGGATGGCCAGACTGAACGAAGTAGAAGATTCCATAAAGGGGTATCTTGTTTTCAGACTAGGAACCTGTAGCTCAGAATTTAAGTGACTTGCACAAGATCACAAGCAAATAAATAAACAAAAAACAACAACAACAAACAAGATAAAACATTTCCTGGGCTCCACACCGTGGAAAGGAGACCAGGCAAAGCTGGAGAGGATGCCTGGTCAGAAACATCCAGAAAGAAAGAGAACAATGACTAGTATTCCAGGCTGAATACAGCAGAAAACCGTACCTACTCCCACATCTGCACCCACACGTGCATTTATCTTTATCTGTCTGCAAGTAGTTTCTTTTCACGTGGTGTTTGTCTGAGAGTGTTTTGCTAACAGTAGCCTTTCTGGAACAGAGTGTTGGGAACAGGATTAGGAATGTCATGTTCTAAAGGTCAGAGGCACAGTAATTAGCACCAACATGCTTGAGTAGGGGCAGCCATGGCAGCAAGGACGGAGAGCTGCTGTGTCTCTGTACAGTCATGTGTCACTTAATTGCAGTGAGTTCTGAGAAATACATCATTAGGTGATAGTGTGTTATGAGGACAATGTAGAGTATGCTTACGTGAACCTAGATAGCAACGGAGAGACAGAATAAATACAACATGCGATAGGCTGCTGCTTGTAACACAGCATAATCTTACTTTTTTTTTTTTTTTATAAATAGGAGTATATGCTGGGTACAGTGGCATATGTCTATAATCCCCAGTACTTGGGAGGCTGAGACAGGAGGATTGCAGGGTTGAGGCCAGTCTCAGCAACTTAACCAGACCCTGAGAAACTCAGCAAGACCTTGTTTCAAAATAATGAAAACAAAAAATTGAAAAGGACTGGGGGTGTTGCTCAGAGGTAGAATGCCCCTGGATTCAATTCCCCAATACCAAGTAAATAACTAGGTAGGAGTATATTCTAAAATAAATTAAGGTACAGTGTCATAAAGCAATAAGCCAGTAGCGTAAGCATTTGTTATCGTTACTGAGTATGATGTACTGCACATAATCAGGTTGCTACTTTTATGTGACTGGCAGCACCGTGGGTTTGTTTACACATCATTGCCATGGACACACGAGTACAGTGTTGTACGACATTAAGGTGCTAAAATGTCACTGGGCCATGGGAATTTTTCAGCCTTGTAATCTTATAGAACACCCCTGTGTACACAGTCCACTGTGAGCTGAAGAGTTGTGTGGCATGTGACAGTAGTTCCTAAGGCTCTCAGCCTTCAAGATGGTCCCACCATATCATATGGGAGGGTCCAGTGGGAGTGTGTGCATGTGTGTGTGCGTGTGTGTGTGTGCATGTGTGTGTGTGTGTGCATGTGCGTGTGTGTGTGTGTCTGCATTTTGACCACATATAGATTCACATGACCACCACCACCACCATGGTCTAGAGACCAAGTTCCATCCAATATTCTACTTTGACCCCGTTCTTCTTCTCTCTATAAGCAACATTTCTCCTCACAGGCTTTTCTTGGGTTTGGGCCACTCCTGTTCATCTTTCAAAATGCAGCCCACATACTATCTCCTTTAAAAAACACACTGTGGACCTGCCTTCTGCTTGAGGCCCTCGCTGCCTCCTGTCGGGGATGCGCTCACCATGATGGCTCTCCTTGTCGACTCATTGTCGTTTCCTCCCCTAGCCTGTGAGTTTCTTGTGGTCCCGGACAGAGTCTTTTATGTCTCTGGGTCACTGATACTTCACCCAATGCCTGACACCTAGTAGGGAATCAATCACTGATTGCTAAAATGGGATTGGATTTTATACAGAGTAAATGTTCCCTGGCCTAGGGCCATACCAGCCATCAGAAAGCTACTGTATCATTAGAATTTCAGTTACTTGACTAATACAGAGATACTTAACATTGCTGAAACACACTGATATTTCATTGATCTGAGCTAGTTTTCCAGGATGTATGTGTGAGTATGTGTAGGGATATGCAGTTGTACCTCTTTCAGGAGTAGCAAGTGCTAGCTGCCACCTAGGACTGGGGTAAACTGAAAGTGTGTGTCCCTCTGGCCAAAATACTATGTTACAATCCTTACCCCCAAAGTGAAGATGTTAGGAGGTGAGACCTTGGAGGACAATCAGGTCATGAGGGAGCAGCCCTTTGGAGTTAAACTGGTGCCCTTAGGAAAAGGACCTCCAAAGAACATCCTTGCAGTCAGTAGTCTACAACCCGGAAGAGGGTCCTTGCCAGAACCCAGCCATGCTGGCTGGCTAATTCTGGACTTTAGGCCTCCAAACTGTAAGACATCAATTTCTATTGCCGACAAGCAACTCAATGTGTGGTATTTTGTTATAGTACCTCAAATGGACTAAGGTGCTTGCAGATCCTCTCCTAAATACTGCCACTGAGTTTTGCTTTAGTGTCACATACAGCCTCACCAAGGAGAGTTTTAAAATATCATATTAGAACCACCTCTCAAAAACAAACAAACAAAAAAACCCTCTACACCTGCATTTTCTTTAAGATTACTCCTTACTGTCTTCGACACACCTTACCTGCAATGCACAGTAAACTTATTTTAAAATTTGATGTTGAGAACATTGTGGTCTCCTCTGTGGAACTGGTTAGCTCTTCTCTTTCTAATAACCAAATGTGTATAACTCGTCATGTTTCCATTTACAATGTGGTTTCCAGGAAGCTCAGAGTCCCATAGGAATCTTGTTTACTGATTCTCAGGATGATACAGGATGTTCCCGGAAGAGCTTATAAGTTGGTGTTTGGAGTTGATGGAATTGAGTCATGAGGGTTGTAATCTCATCAGTAGAAAAATACATTGTAATGGATTTGTATGGATGAAACTAGGCTGGTGAGTGTGGCTGGAGAAAGTGGGCCCCTGGGGAATGTGGTCTTAGGAATTGTGCTTGAATCTTTTACCTTTTTGTGTGTGTGGTACTGAGGATTGAATTGAGGGGCATTCTATCTCCAAGCTACACCCCAGCTCTATTTTATTTTTATTTTGAAATAGGGCCTCACTAGGTTGATGAGAGTCTCACTACTTGCTGAGGCTGACCTCCAACCTGTGAGCTTCCTGTTTCAGCCTCCCAAATACTGGGATTACAAGCATGTGCCACCATACCTGACGTGTGCTTGTATCTTTGAATCCCTTTGCTTGCTGGCTCTCTCTGCTTCTGGCCTCTGCGATGAGGGGAACAGAGCCTGGCTCTCTCCCTCTCTCTCTTCTTCCTGCGGTCATATACTGAGCTTCAGACCCAGCCTCACATGGACTGAACCCAGAATCTCCAAGAAACTGTGAGCAAATAAATCTTCCTCCTGTAAGTTGTGTGGTGAGGTCTTTTGCATTATAGCTGTGAGGATGCAGACTGAGATACTCAATCATTCTCTTGGTAGCTTTCTTATCTCCTGGTATTTCTCAGGAAAATTAGAAACCATCGTTAAAAAAATAATGTCCATGCTTCTTTTTCTTGATGTAAGTTTGGGGGTTGTCTGTTGGAGAAGGAGGTCCATCCAGGCCTATATTTTAGCTCAGAGATTCTCCTTTAGTGGGTTTAAATTTGGGGCTTGGGTTTTTGTTGATGTGGGGGGTGGTTGTTATTATTTTTGCATTCTATGGGTCCTGAGCATATAAATCCACATAGCGCATCTTTCCTGACTCCCAGGGAGAGAGATGTAGCGGACATCACTTCTGGAGGGCCACTTATTTTACTAAGAGTTCCATTTTAACCCATCAGAAGGAATTTCACATGTGCTATATAATCTGGGTACAAATTCTTTATGACTGTTTGCATGAAGTAATGATAACAGAGACACACACAAGAACGTAATTTTCATTTTCCTTTCTTAATCTTGATTTTTCTATTCCACTGACTTTATTTTATGCCTATCATTTATAATAAGATGTCTCAAATTGTTCTCAGAAAAAGTATTTCTACATCCAGCTCCTACTGGGTACATTGGAGACCGTATCTGTATATATTTATACATTCTGCATTTATTCTGAAAATACTTACTGGGTCTTAAACTATGCACTAGATACTGCTAAACATTAGGACTATTGGAACAAACAGTACTACTTCTACTATTTTTGTGAAGGGCGTCTTTGCTGTCCATTTTTGAGATGGGGCTATAGAGGTGGGCACACTGATGCCAGAATCCAGGTGTGTAAATTCTGAGCCATATACTTTATGCCAAGATGTGCAGAGTCTGTCTGAGGGTTCAGGCAGCTACAAGAGAAAAGAAACTCTTCAAATCCCAGGGGTGTCTTTCATGATTCCTGAAGACAGAACTTCTCAGACGGGGTAAAGAGTGTGTGTCAAAACTGTCAAATACACCTCTACTGAAATGCCCAGGGATGTGGGGGAGAAGGAGCGGTAGACCTCAGTGTAATTGCTGGGCCTTTGACTTTAACTCAACTTTTGTCTAGTTCTTGGCTCTCATTTTCTGCAAAGCATTGCCAAGATAGACAGAATTTAGCCCCACCTCACTCCTCTTCTTTCCTGAGCTCTGGAGTAAGTGTTAATGAGCAGTTGCTTGGCTAAAGAGACGGCTACAGAAATGGTTGAGATGTCATGAGTCCAGCCCAGCACAGCCCTGCTGTCCATGCCACCTTTCTGTGTGCTCAGGATGCGGCAGCCTCGTGTCTCCAGGGCTCCCTCCCATCCCTCTCTGAGCTTCGGACAAACTTTGAGCTCTGGAATCTGTTAGTATAGATTATACTAAGGCAGAGTATGAGCCTTTACTGTGTGCCACAGAATGAAGTATTTCACATGTGCCATTTTATTTCATCCTCACCACAGCCCTCCGAGGGCGGTACCACTCTTCATCTCGTTTTTCAGGTGGTGAGACTAAGGCTTGGAGCAGCTAAGTACCTTGCCTCAGCTCACACAGGTCGCGAAGCTGGAACTGGAAGCAGAGAGCTGCTCCACAGCACAGTGCTTTCTCTGCTAGTTCTCACATTCAGGGCCCTGATGGAGTGATGAGAAGGACTGGTAGGATTTGGGGAGGAAGTGGAAGATGCATGAAAAAGGAAAAAGCCAAAAACTTGGGAGTCTTTATTCATGGGCAGATCCAAATGGAACAGGTTTATGCTGACTCCTTGATGATTTATTGCTGGTGGTCCAGCTTTAAGTTACATTTATGTGACTTTGAGCCTGAGGCTCTGTTTCTTTAAAATAAGAATGACATGAGCCAGGCGTGGTGGAGCACGCTTGTAATCCCAGCATTCCGGAGGCTGAGACCTGAGGATCTGGGTTCAAGGCCAGCCTCAGCTACCTAGTGAGGCACTCCGCAACTTAGTGAGACTCAGTTTCAAAATAAAGAATAAAAAATAGGGCTGAGGGTATATCTCGGAGGTAGAATGCCCCTGAGTTCAATCCCCAGTACTGCAAAAAAAAAAAAAAAAAAAAAAAAAAAAAAAAAAAAAAAAAAAAAAAAAAAAAAAAAAAAAAGAATGACATATAAATGACATGTAAATTTGAATATATATGTATTCAAATCTCCAGACCTGTAAGCCAATAAACCTTTCCTCCTCTAAGCACTGTGTGTCAGGCGTGCAGATCACAGCAATGATCACAGCTGACTGAAACAGCAAACATGTCTTAACAATAAGAGACTCATGATGAGTCTGAGGGCATTTTGCTCATGAGTCTCAAATCTCTGACTATTGTTTCCTCCCCTACCCATGTGCACGCTCAAGACTGCATGTTATGTCTACAGTACTAGACATAATAGAATTCCAAATGCCAAGAGATTTGTGGGCAACCCCAAAGCGTGGTACCATGTCTGTGAGGGTATGGTGGTGAGGAAGAAGGCTCTATGCACACAGAAAGGGGAAGATAGGAACCAGCAAGTTCCTCAAGAAGGAGGGGAGCAGCATTAATAGTTTTCCTACTTCCTGGTGTTGTCCAGGGTCACCCTCTGAGGAGTTGCTCGGGGCACTATACTTGTTAGAAGCAGAGGGCCTCCAGCATTCTCTCATTTAGCAAAGGTGAGGTATCTGCAGAGCTGCTCCCTGCTCACAGAAGTCTCCTTTGGAAGTTTCTACTAAGTGGTTCCCCAGTGCTGGGTCAATCCTGTTCATCATGGTGCATCATAGACAGAGCTTATGGTCCATCCAGAAACTAGTGTGAAAAAGTGGAAGGATGCAGGATCTTTATCAACCTAATGCAGGTGAATGTTATGGTTTGAAAGTAATATGTCCTTTGGACCTCATGATCTGGAGGCAGCCCTGCTAGGTCAGTGTGTGTGTGTGTGTGGGGGGGGTTTCTTGGAGACTGTATATCCCTCACCCTTTCTCCTTGCTCTCTCTGCTTCCTGTCATCATGCCCTGAGGACCTGTAGCCCCGGCTTCTGCTTAGCAGTCAGTGTAAATGGAATGTATATATGGAATGAAATTTCCAAGCCCATATGCAAATAATTCTTTCTCCCTCTAACTGCTGCATGTCAAGTTTTTAGAACACAGTGGTGAGAATGCTAATTGAAATAGTGAAAATTTCTTATAAAAAGAGACTCTAGTCTTTCTTTCACTGATCATGGATGTCCAAATCAGAGTGGCTCTTAAAATGTTGACCACCACCCTCATCAGATTCTCTCTAAGCTCACGCTCTGGGAGGTCTACTGATGGTCATTTCACTGCTGATGGAAGTAGCTTACTTCACCATGACAGCAGAGATGTGCTCATGCCTTCCTATCCTAAGAGTCCCACAATGTTCATGTTCCTGATGGATCTCCATGGGACTGTTATTTAGAGTGTCCAATCCGTCTTCAAACTGAAACACCCTCACACTTTCATCCCCACGGTTCTTTTCTTTTCAAAGTCTTCCCCTTTGGGGAAATTTGAAATCCCTTTTGTTATCTCTCCTAAATGTGTTTATCTTCAGTTGGCTATTTCAGGGAAGGCAGTCTTTGGAATGTTCCGGTCAGGCCTGGTTTCCTGCCAGCAGAGGAACAGGGGTGGGTCTGGAGTTCGACTTATAGAAGGAAGAAGTTCCTTTCTCATGAGAAGTGGATGAAGCTTTGTGGGAAGATGGTGGTGATGGACTCAACTTCTTTTTCTTCTTCATTTGCTCCTCTCCATCTCCTTTTCCATTGCTGTCTCTCTACTTCACCAAGCCTTTCCTATCTTTTCTCCCTTCCTCTTGATTGGCCATTTTTCTTGGCCCAGATCATCTTAGCCCATCCGGCCTCTACCATTTCCTCCTGGAGCTATAGGAAGAACATGGTGGGGAGTGTTTGAAGCAGGAACGGGCCAAACCCAAACCACCAATTATTTTATTTTATTTTGAAACATGGTCCTGCTAAGTTGCTGAGGGTCTCACTAAGTTGCTGAGGCTGGCCTCAAACCTGTGGTCCTCTTGTCTCAGCTTTCCAAGTACTGGGATTACAGGTGTGCACCACCATAACTGGCTCTAAACCTCCAATTTTTAATTACACTTGGATATTACAAGCAGGCCAGTAAAAAGGAAGGGGAGTAGCAGTAGTGGTGTGGTCATAGCAGAGGAATGAGAAAATATCCTCTATCCTTTAGGTGGCTATTACTGTATTTCAGGCACTTGTCCTAAATTATCCTTGATTCTGGACCCAGTATAGATATACAAAGGGATGCACAGAGAAACTATGGCTTGTCCAAAGCCACAGTGAGGTGAGCAATAGAGAAAGATTTAGCCCCAAGGCTATTTAGATCCAAACAAAGAATCCAGATTCTCTATCATGCTAGCCTGTCTTTTCATTCACTTCTGGAGTAAGTCCAGATCCAGCAGGAATGCACAAAGGAGTGAGGTGAAAGGTGAATGCAGGAATCAACAGAGCACTGGTATGGTCGGTCTCTTGTTGTAAATTGGGTTTTCCTCTATCCTCTTTCCCAGGATCCCCTCTCTTCTCAAATAAATCTAGTGCAAAGTATGAAGCAGCAATAATTTGCTTCTGGTTCCCAGCAACTTCTATTTCTGCACTAATTTACTCATTTCTATAGCCACTAAAGGCAAGCAAATAACTGGAGGGCAGCTTTCTTATCCTGGTCTTTCTTGTTTCTTGGGGACCCAGGGCATCAGTGCTGAGCACTAAGTGGGTTCTAGATAAAGATGGGATAAATGAATGAATGAATGAATGAATGAATGAATGAATGAATCATGTCAGTACACAAAAGATCCTTAGCTAGCTCCTGTCTATTTGGGATGCTCTCTGCTATAGCCCAACTGGGTTGTCTTTCCCTTCCCTTGACCAAAGCGCAAGTGGGGCCCATCCCCCTAGTATGTTGCAAACCATAATAGAGGATGACTCTTCTTTCTTCTCATAAAAGGATGAGGAAACATGAAAAAAAATCCCTGTCATCAAGATCATAAAACCCTCCCTCCTCAAAGTGATTAAGAACTTTAGACCAAAAAAGAGGCAGAATAATACAGGGATGCATTCAAATGTCTCTAGGAGCAGGCAAGCAATTACTCAGAAGGAAGGGAAGACGAAGGTGGAAGGAGAAACTAATGTTTTTTAAGTGCTACTAAGTGCAGGGTAATTTCCCACCTACTTTGTTTATATGATATCCCCATCTTAGAGTTGACATTGAGGATTAGTTGGGCTGAGTTACTTGAGTGATGATGTCAATGATTAGAAAGTTACAGATCCAGGATTCTACTTGGATATGCTGGACTCCTGGTCTACCCAACTTTTAAGAAAAGAGTCTAAGAAGTCACTCTTTTTTGAAGTTTCTACTCACAAAGCCAGTGGCTTTTCACTGCTAAGTACTAGTGTTTTCCACTGTCTCTTTGGGAAGCAGTAGCTAGTAAATACTCTGAGAATGAACAGTTGAGTAGGCATTTGGAACATTCAATCTTCCCAAAGTTCTGGTCCACTGCCCCGGTATTTATATTCAGTCTACTCTGTGGAGAATCCTATAAAGAAAGGCTATAGTTGAATGAGGCATAGTTCTGACTCCTGCCTGAACCCCAGGGCCCCTGAATCTGAAATACATATTATATATGGACAATGGTAGAGAAAATTTGATCTGTTATAGTTGTTTTGCTTCAAGCAATGAAACTCGAGCCTGCCTAGCTTAAGGAGAGAGGCAATTTATCGAGAAGGCACTGAGTAACTCATAAAAACAAAGAAGAGAAAAAAAAAGAACCCTAGGTGTCCATGGACTAAAGAATGTATAAATAAAATGTACTCTATTCATACAATAGAATATTTTTCCATGAAAGGAATGAAGTACTAACACATGCTACAACTTGGACAAAGCTTGAACACATTATGCAAAGTGAAAGAAGCCGGTCACAAAAGACCACACACTGTATGATTCCATTCACATGAAATGTCCGGAAGGTCAAGCCGCAGAAACACAAAGTCGACTAGTGTTTGCCTAGGGATGGAGAGGAGCAGGAAGTGGAGAGTGACGGCTGATGGACACAGAGGTTCTGTGTGGGGTGATGGAAATGGACTTCAGTGATAAATGTACAAGTCTGTGAATATCCTAACCATCGCTGAACTGCACACATCCACAGGGTAAACTGTATGGCATGTGAGTTGTATCTCAATAAAACTGTTAACTATTAAAAAGACTTAAAAAATAGCAACCCTGTGATTGCAGCCTCATGGGAAACCTTGAGTCAGAACCCATGCCTAGATTCCTGACCTGCAGAGACTGTGAGATAATAAAGGTGTATTACTTGAATACATCAAAATGGTTTTGGGTAATTTGTTATTTAGCTACAGATAGCTAATACAAACTCAAATACATGCCAAGCATTCTGCTGGATGTAGGAGCCACAGATGTATAAAATATATCCCTTCCTTAAAGAGACAATCTCACTGCCACCACGTGGAGCTCCTTGCAAGAACTCCTGCATTAAATTCAGCCTGGTCATACCCAAATGGACTGTTTGAGAACACACATGGGCTTTGCTTGAGCTCAAATTTCCTCATGCTTGATTAATTCTCCCGTGGAGTCTTAAGGACTGAGCACATCCCCGATTCCCACCTCTGTTCCAGTTCTTTTATCAGGAGAGAGTTTGGTGCTGTGGTCTAAAATCACATATTCTAGAATTAAATTTAGTGATGCCACTTATTAACTGTGACCCTTTGGGAAGGTATCCTACCACTACCGCTCTGGATTTCTGTTTTCTTGTGCATTACTGGGGGAGGCAGTAACATTAACACTTGGGGTTCTGGAAAGGTAAAATGAGCATACCTGTTTCATAGCCCAGTGTAAATAGCAAAGTCTGCTGGCTGGGAACTGGTTCAGTACCTAATAAATGTCTGCTATTCTTCATCCCAGACACATGCCTCATTTTATAGGCAGAGTGTTTGCCTGGTGTTTCTCAGTGCTATTCTGGTCTCAGCAATGACATTCAATCTAAATTAGAAGACTAGTGATGGCCATGCCCATGGATGGTCACAATTCTGTTTGACTCTATTTAGGTGCATCCCCTGCCTGCACCCAGGCACAGGTGCCATGCATCCGTGCCCTGGAGTGGTCTTATATGTCTTTGTTTGTGTAGTACACTGGGTTCCTTGGGTTTTTACTTCCCATTGGCTCTTATGTTCCACTTAGCTCCAGTGGGAATGTCAGGTTTGTTAGATAAGTATGAGTACCTGTAAGTTGCTGCTGGAACCTACCCTGGGCCTAAGCGCTGAGAAACAAGTTGCTGAATGTTCCCTTAGGGTTCTCCACCCCTTGAGAACTTTCTATCTTCTGAGAACACTTCAGGGTTTCCCTTAAATGAGAAGACCACCAAAACTTAAAAGTTTCCAGAAAAACTTCCACTTTCTGGGTCTATCCTAGAACCACTCTAAATAGACCCTCCTCTAGTCCAAATGTTGTTAACTTGGGTTGTAACTTCTGTTTTTAAGAATTATAGCTTGCTCTTTTGAGAGCTTAGGGGAATACCCCTAGATACATTTGCGCAGAGAGGGACTCAGATCAATTTCAAGTGATCCCTACCTGATTATAATGCTATGTGTGAGGGTGTGTGTGTGTGTGTGTGTGTGTGTGTGTGTGTGTGTGTGTGTGTGTGTTTTACTGGGGATTGAACCCTAGGGCATTCTGCCTGTGAGCTACAACCCCAGTCATTTGTAGTTTTTGTTTTGAAACAGGATCTCTAGGTTCCTGAGGGTCTCGCTAAGTTGCTGAGGCTGGTCTTGAACCTGTGATCCTCCTGTCTCAGCCTCCCAAGTAGTGGGATTACAAACATGCATCCCCATCCTATGATGATGCTTCTAACGTATTATTAGCATTGTGGATTTGCTCTTTCCAACCCTGTGGGCTTCGTTGGGGTGGTTGTGGGTAAACCCAAGCTCAATGGCCAAAATAGGCATGGAAGCCCCTCTGCTACTCATCCTTGTCAATTAAACTACCTCAGCATCACTCAAAGAATCAGGAAATGAAGTCAGATATGAGGAGGTACCAGCACCTCTTCCTGGGGTCTCTGGCCATTCCACTGAGACCTGCCCTTGTTCTCCTCTGAAGGCATACTATTGCTTGAAATAAATCCTCTTGATTGCACAACAAACTGATCTGGGTCTCATCTCAATTCTTTTTTGGGGCATACAAGAACCAGGGATTGGGGCTCCACCCATGGGAACCCCCCTCACAGCCATAACAGGAAGAAAATCTTTTAGCACAACATGTCATGAACACAACCCATGAGAGGTAAGTTGTTCAGAGAAGAGTTTGTAAAATTAATTGATGGGGTGATTAACTTGACCATGCTTCTTGAACAGAGAGGGTCCAGGTTGGAACAGGACCTGTCCAGCCACATTGATGGGGATCATAGAATGGGCTGGGACAGGAGCCAGAAGAATAAAGCTTGGGCTAGAGGGAAGGAGGAGGAGAAAAAGAATCAGGAAGGGATAGAAGAGAGGGGTGTTCTGGATGTCTTTACAGAAAGGCCACGAGAAGAGAACTTTAGGAAACCTCTATGTTATCCTAAGGGACCTTGAGCACATTTTTAATTTGCAATGCATACTACTAAGTTGCTTCTGGTAGCATCTTTCTGTCCCTTGCAAAGGTCCATACAGGATTTCAACATGGGTTTCTGTTGTTTTCTCTCCTGGTTCCCTATATGTTACCTTCCCTGACTTCCAGAATTATTTAACTCTATGGAAATCATATCCAACAAGCATTAGCTGCTTGCCTATTATGTAAACATCTATTTTTATTTTATTATGACATTTATTTAGATGTATTACGTTTGGAGAGTGGTTCAAAATTAAACATGATTTTGTTCTTGCAGTGCTGTGAGGATAAATGGTTTATAGAATCTCATGTCCTATTTCTGATAGGAGTGCTAGGGGCAAAGTTGATACTTGCCTTACACATTACAGCATCATTATCTTTAGGTATATACTGTGCCCAGTCACATCATGGTAAGATGTCACACTCTCCGTGCCACAAATCTCCACAGCCCCTTCTGAAACCACTTACTTCTCATTCGTACTAGTAGAGAATATCAATATGGCGTCTATTTTCCATGATTATTACCTGTCATTCCAGTGACAACTGGGTTTGACTGATCCTGAAACTGTACCTTACAAGCTAAATATGCCCTGCCTAATTTGTGAATGCCAGAAGTGAGGCTAGTGTGTACTTGTCTCTGCCTGGCCCCTTTTTGTACTTTGAATGCTCCTCAATTTTAAGATTTCCCTCTCACTTTCTGTCATTTTGCACAGAAAGAGATGAAAACACTTAGACCATCCTTATTGGGAGGTGGATCTTAAATGTCCCCATGTGTCAAAGGCTTGGTCTCCAGGGCCGCATTCTTAGGGGGTGCCATGGAAACTTTGGGAAGGAGGTTGAGTCTTGTGAGGGGTTCTTAGGTCGTTAGTGTGCTCCTGAGGGAGGTTTGGGAACAAGGGCTCTTCTACTCTTTTTCTCTTTGCTCCCTGGCTCTCCTGATATGAACAGTGTTGCCCAACCACACAATGCTCCTGCCCCTATGTTCTGCTCACCACAGGCAACGGGCCAACTTGTCTTGGACTGGAGCTTCTAAAGCTGTGAGCCAAAACAAACCTTTTCCCTTTGTAAGTTAATGATCTCAAGTATTTTGTCATATTGACAACAGAATGCTAATACAGGCCCGTTTCCACAGTGAGAACATATTCAAAGCTCCAACATTGAGCTGCCCTGTGTACAATGAGTAGCAGCTCTGTGTTGGGCTTAGGACTCTATCAAAGCTAATGAGGCACAATGAGTGTTTCACTGGGACTTTGGGGAAAGAGATTTTGCTTTTCTTGCGGTACAGAAGACTCTTGAGGATTTAAGGGCTGGGGTTGCCATTGCCATCTGGCTACAACCACCATCTGGCACTTCACGTGATGGTTGAGAAGAAAGCTAATGTAACTGAAGATGCTGTAAAAAAGATTAGAAAACAAAATACCTGGGCTCATGATAGTATTTTAGGGCCTTAAATCTAGTTGTGCTTAAAGTTAAACCTAACCCTGAGGTTTTCATCTTGTATAAACCAATAATTTTTCCCCTTTAAGCCAATTTAGGTGAATTCTCTGTCTCTTGAACCCAAAGGAATCTTTCCTAATATAGTAAACAGACAGTTTTATGCTTGAACATGAGGCCATCTGAAAAAGCAAAAGCAAAGATACAGAAGAATGCTGGTAGCTGAAAGATCTTGTAAGTGAACTAGCTACCATCCGTTAATGATTTGATGGGAAAATCCCGTTAATGAAAGGATGGGAAAACTGAGAGTTGGGAAGGAAGTGTGTCCTGTGTTCACACAGTCACGTGGTGGCAGACATGGAGATGTGGTCTATATTGGATCTCCACCCCTCTTTGTCACCTCTTTCTAGTCCTTATAATACACTCTCATTTTCTACAAGGATGAGAGTCTTCTGGCTTGTGTCCAGAGACCCCTCAGAGCTCACTATGCTGAACCACCTCTTTCTTCCTTCTCCCTCTGTTTCCTTTCCTTCCTTATACTATTTGCTGTAGATCTATTTTAAAATTTTGAAATGTTTCAAACACACAGAGAAAAACAAAAATAAAGTCACATACACCATGTATATTCATTTAGATTTAACAAATGTCAATATTCTGCCATTTTTCTGTTTTATTTTATTAAAAAAGATAAGACACTGTAGCTACAGCTGAAATCTCACTGCCTTTCCATCTCTTCTGCTTTCTTTCCATCCTACCAGGCAATACCTACTACTCTCTTAAATGTAGATGCACTCATTGTTGGTTTGTATTTCAAATATGTGAATTAGTAAGTTCTTTAGTGTTGCGCTTTATTATAATCTTGTGTCAATAGTATTGTACACATCCTGCTGCAGTTTGCTTTTCTCAGTCAGTATTACATTTTGAGATTTATTTATATTGATAGAGGTAGATTTCTCGGTCTTCCTTTGTGTAAAAACATATTTATTTTCCAAATGACAGTTTAGTTGGGTATAAACTTCTGGGATGAAGGATTTTTATTTTGCCTCATTGCAGCAGCATCTGGCACTATTATATATGTTGTACAGTCAGCTACCAGTTCAAATTTGTTCCTGAGTAAGGACTCTATTATTAATTTCCATCTGCTTTAAAATGTTACATGTGTTTTTTGATTTTGATTATTTTACCCCCTCATGACTTGCTGTGTTTCTTGAATCTGTACATTCAGGTCATTCATCACTGTTGGAAAATACTTTACCATTATCTAAGCAAATACTATTTTCCCAATGCCTTTTCATTCTGGAGGTCCTATTAGATTTGTGTGAGATATTCTAACTGTCTAGACTAATCCTTTGTTTTATACTTTCTCACTGCTTTGCAATCCAATTTCCTCAAATTTATTTTTCAACCTACTGTTTCTCTCTTCATGGGTGTTGAATCAATTACTTAAATCTGTTGGTTGGTTTTTTTAATTTCAGTTGCTACTTTTTCTGTAGCTAAATGTTCTAACTGGTACTTTCTCAACATGGCCAGTTCTTTTTTCACAAGGTCTTAATTTCTGTTAGTATAAATTTTTAATATTTTTAAATACATGTTTATATTCTTTTTTCAGATTTAATCGTTCAAGTTCCAGAAATCTAATTACCATGGTTTATTTGGCTGTATGGTGAACTGATAATTTGTGGGATGTTCCTTTTTTTCCTTCAGAAATCCTCTGGCTTCCCTTTTTTAATAGATTTCTGTTTTGTTTCCACTGGGTACCCTAGAAGTATCACTGTCAGAGAATCGATTTTTATAATACATTTTATGATATATTTTTCGCTTCATGGTTCCCTGTACCTTAACTCAAACTTCAAATCTTTAAGAAATGTTTCCACCTTAAGCTGTGTATACTGTTAAAAATAGGTACTGTGCTGGGATCTGTGTATGTGTCATTGGAGTAGGATCTATATTTTAATACTGTTCCTAACAGTTCATTTTACTAGCAAGAAATCCTTGATTTCAATTTTATTCTTTGTAATTCTAGACACTAGATTGTAGTTTAGCTCCTACTGCTATCTTTTAAAAAGGAATAATATTTCCTTGCACAGTTGTTCAAAAGAGACAAGTTTCAATCTTCAATGCTGTCCTTTGGTTGGTAGTTTCAAAACTTTTCTAGCTCAGACAACTGAGGGAAGCTCAAGACCTTTCTCAGAGTATTGTTCATACTCCCGGGGCTAAGGGACTATTTTCCTAAGCTGCGGACAGAACTGGGCTGTGATGGCCTGGTGTGTGGAGGCAGCCTGGGATCTGGCAGCTGGGATGACATGACATGTTCTGCACCATCATGTCATTTTATAGCAAAAGTTAAACAGACTTGCCCCTTGCCTGGTGGTACAGGCCTGTAATCCCAGTACTTGGGAGGCAGAGATAGGAGGAATGCAAGGTTTGAGATCAGTCTCAGCAACTTAATGAGACCGAGACCCTGTTTCAAAAATTAAAACGTAAAAGGGCAGAGGGGTGTAGCTCAGAAGCAAAATGCCTTTGGGTAAAATCTCTCCCTAGTTCCAATGGATAAAAAAAAAAAGTAAACTGACTTTAGTATAAAAATTAAAGGTCAATTTCTGTAAATAAATAAATAAAATAATAAGAAGAAAGAAAAAAAGAAGGAAAAGCAAAGGAAAGAGAGAAGAAAAGCAATCCTGGGTTGGATTTCTCAGAAGAAAGATTATTTTCCCCCAAACAGGTGGGGACAAGCTTGCTTTTCATTGCCTTCTTTCGGTGGGTAAATGCCTATTTTTAGTTGTACTGGGAATGCAGTTCTTTGAGAGTCTCAGCTATGTTTCTCACTTTGTTCAGGCCCAAAGTTTTGTGTCTTTTCTCTACATGGGGGAAAAAAAAGCCCCTAAATCCCATTCCATAAGTTACTGGCATCAAAACCACTCCTTTTATAGCTATAAAACCTGCTCAGATATTTACTGATTATGTATTAATTCCCTCTAATTTTGATTTCTTTTCTAGAGTCTAAGGCTTCCCCCCTCATTGCTGTGACTCTGGCAGTGCCTTTTAATTTATTTGTATCCTACTCAGCAATTTTTAGTGCATGTGGCAAAAGGTTTTCCAAGCTATCTTAGTGCACCTGACCTAGTTTTTGCCCCTTTCTGGATGCCCTTGGCCCTGTTTGCTGATGTTCTGACGAGGCTCCAGAAGGGCCACCTGGAGACCTCAGGATGTCTTCTTGTGGGTGCAGAGGGGTCGCCTCAGTCTCCACTGAGCTCCGTGCTGCCTTCCTGGGGTCCACTTGCTTGGCTGACTGGGCTCCCTGCAGTGGCTGGCCTCTGTCCCTCATGTTGTTCCCAAGTGTGGTCTTGTGCCTCACTCTGCATCCTTCTTGCCTCTCATTCCTGGGTTTTTCTGTTCCCACTGAGGCAGGTGAGACTGTGTAGCAATCTTGATATATGGAATTGCTTGCCCAGCCTCCTAGTGAGGCTGGAGGTGGCGAGAGAGGGATACCGCTGGCTTGCTTCCATCACAGGCTCCGCCAGGCTGTTGTGGTTTGTGTCATGGGTGCTGCCTTGCTCGCCTGAGATCTGGTTTCTCAATTGCTGCTGAAGGGGCCAGGAGGTAAATCCAGAAGTGCAAGAGAATTGATGTCATGTGGGACAACTTTGACCAAAAGGAGAAAAGAGTGGGCATAAAATAAGTCTCTCTTCCCCCTCCAGATGAATTACCAAAACATGTAGTAATGTTAGGAGGCAGTCTTTTTTGTTGTGGTGGTGGTGGTACTGGGGATTGAACTCAGGGGCATCCTACCTCCAAGCTACCCACCTCCAATCTTTTTATGTTTTTAACTTAATTTTTGTTTGTTTTGAAACAGGGTCTTGCTAGGTTGCTGGGGCTGTCCTCAAACCTGTGATCCTCCTTCCCAAGTCCTGGGATTTCAAGCATGTGCCACCATACCCCTTTCAAGACATCCTGAATGATCAACTGTGCTTTTTATTTTCAATTGGTTTGGTGCTGGGTAATGAACCCAGGGCCTGTGCTTGCTAAGTATGCATTCTGCTACTGAGTTGCATTCCCAGCTCCAGCCATGCTTCTCATAAAAGTGACGCTACCATCTCTTAAGTTTGTGTTCCTGCCTCTCCTAATGCATTCTTGTTTTTTTCCATGCTCTGGTTTGTCTAGAGTTGAACCCCCTGTATGCCCAATGCCCAAGAATTGGTCTCAAGCTCTGGTTTCTAGGGAACTCAGGCTTGGATACTTACTTGTTATCATACAGTAACCTATGGTACCTCTTTTTACTTCTAATGCAGCAGCAATTGGAGAAAAACAGATGCCTTTGTGAGGAAAAGGTCCCTTCCTTCCATTGTTTTTTAAAAGTTAATTTTTAGTGCATTACAATTATACATCATAGCGAGGTTCAGTGTGATTAAAAAAATACATGCACACAGGCAGTATTTCCCTCCACATCCTACCCTGACCCCCCTCCCTGCACCTGTTAGTAAAATTGGTAGTTATACCAACATAGCATTACCTGCATTGTTTCCTTCCTCAATCTTCCTTCTTCCCATCACTAACCCCTCTCCCAGTATCCTTTCACCACTCTACAGGTCTCTCTCCATACTATTTGAAGCCCCTTATGTTCCCTATTTTCTCTCGAGCTTCTACATATGAGAGAAAACATACAACCCTTGATCTTCTGGGACTGGTGGGTCTCAGCATAAGATTTTCTAGTTCCATCCATTTTCTTGCAAAGGACACATTTTTGTTCTTTATGGCTGAGTAGAATTCCTTTGTGTGCATAACACATTTTCTTCACCGATCTGTTGATGGACACCTGTGTTGATTCCATAATTTGGCTATTGGTGCTGGAACAACTGGATATCTTTTTTTTAAATGTAGAAATTAGCCTAAAATAGATTCTAGAAGCTTCCATTGCTTTCTACTTCATGGTCATATTGGATCTTGCAAAGTGAGATATAAGCAAAGTGGAGAAGGTGACTAGAAATGCCGTTTAGACCATGCCCTAGGTAGTGCTGAAGGAAGCCAGCTTCCAGGTCCACATAAGACCTTGAACTGCACAATTCTTCTTTCTTTCATTAGTATGACAATCTTTAACAATGGACATTGCCTGGGCCCAAGAAATCCCCCTGGTGCTGTTATTTCTCTTTTCTTTTGTTGAACAAATTACCTTTTCCAGCCGTGCCTCTCTGCTGAATCTGCAGGATGCCTCTGATAGTAATCTTCATTTTAAATTTAAAGCTCTCTAAAATTTCATCGTGAAAACAATGTTCTTAACACAGTGTGTTATCACTAGGAAAATGTTACATGCAAATTTTTTCATCCTAAGATTTCAAAATATGGGAGCTATGGGAATCTTCCCGCTACCGTGCATTGTATATGAGAGGGGTTCAATATTTATTGAAATTTAGAAAAAACTTAGATGAGGTCAATAAAAAATGGCAAAAAGGTCCAGGAGACTTGGAGTGGACAGAAATAGGTTCAACCTCACCAGCAATCACTTTGGAACTTTGAGTATGGCCTTTAACCCACATGGCCTTGAAATGCATCTCCAAATACCCTTCCCTGGAAAGACTGGAGATAAAACCTTGCCTCCTATGACAGAAGCTGAGGAGGGTCAGATAGTCCCTCTCTGGGTGTCCTGGCAACCAGAATGCAGAAGATATTTAATCTTAGCCAATCAACTGGCCCCCCAGGACTTTGAATCTAGGGCAAATGCTGCTATCTGGTAAGTGACCATTAGAATTCGTTTGGGTGGTGGCACTGCCCCTTCTACTGGGGTCAGTGGTGGTGGCATCAGCTGTGGCAAAGCAAGGTCTAACATCACAACCCATGTCACAGCTGAAGCTCCAGCTCCTACCTAGTGCTGATTCAGGCATATTTTTATGAATACTATTAATTAGACATATTAGTGGTGTTCAATTCGATATTTCCATACATGAATACAGTATGCACTGATCAAGTCCAGCCTCACTTTTAACAGCACCCCCAACACCTTTTACAATTTCTAATTTCAGGATTATTATTATTATTATTATTATTATTATTATTATTATTACTATTTACCTTCCACATATGAGAAATATGGGGTACTTGTCTTTCTGTGTCTGGCTTATTCTACTTAATGCCTTCCAGTTCCATTTTGCTGCAAATGAAAGGACTTCATTCTTCTTTATGGCTGAATAATACTCCAACGTGTATATATACTACATTTTCCTTATCCATTTATTTGTTGATGGGACGATTCCATATCTCAGTCCTTGTGAATAATGCTGTAACACATATGGGCATTCAAGTATCATTTTGGTATGCCAATTTTATTTCCTTTGGATATATACCAAGAAGTGGGATAGTTGGATCATTTGATAGGTCTATTTTTTAGTTTTTTGAACCTGAATCTTTATCCTTGCTCTACAGTCAATATCTATGTGACATTGTTCTAATATGCTCCTTTCTATTTAATTTAAAGAATGAGTTTCTGTTGCTTGCAACCAAAAACCCTATAGAGGAAGGTCTAAAATTTCTCCTAAGTCTATACAACCCCGTAAACTATTATGTGACCTTTTGGCCTCTGCAACCCATTTTTGTATGCATGCTTTTATTTTATCTTCAGAATAACCACATGGGGATGCTTCATTAACCATATTATGTAGATGAGAACAAATGAACCTCACAGGGATGGATGGAGTGTTCAGTGTCACACAACCCATCTGGACGGGGGCCGGCTTGTGCACAGTGGACTTCCTCATGCTTCTCCTATGACCACGTCTGGGTTCACACTGAAGTCATGACCATGGAGATGCATTCTAACCTGAGGAGCATTGTAAGAGTGTTGTTATTGTTCAAGGTCACACAGGATGAAGATGAAAGAGAGCTCCTTAACTTCAGTCCAATGTCATTTTCATTATAGTATACCTCCTCTTCCAAAAGAATTCATTGGTTCAATTAAGTTTACAGGCTACTTTTTCTGACACTTATTTTTTACAGGTGGTCTAGAGATAGTAATGTGACATTTCTTAGCTCTATTCAAGGGACTCAAGAAATCCTTGCATTTTTTTAAAGATCCACACAAGAACATCTCCATTCTCACCTTTAATCCATAATGGGTAGCTGGAGGCTATCTACTGTAACAGACTTTATCATATCTCGTAAATGAATTAATGATCGCACTGGAGAATCTGCTTTAATTATCTCAACACCCTCCAAATTGTCTTAATGTTAATTTTTTCTCAGTTCCTGTCTCTCCTGCCCTCTGCTCTTGTTAAACTGTGTGATGTAATCATGTCCCTTAAAATTCCTGGCAGCCTCTCATCTCCTAGTGGAGAGGAAGGCCAGCCAGGCAGAGGAATGGAGAAACAGGGAATGCCCCTATTAGTAGTGACCACTGAAGTTATCAAATGTGGAATAGAAATTAAATCATCTCCACTGACCATATAAGACCCAAATAGCCAAGAGGGAAATCCACAAATCCATTATAAACCCAAGAATGTGATGGTGGCAGGAGATGGGTCAGACTGGGGAGAGGTGTTCCCTTCCCATTAACACTTTCCACAAGCAAAGTGACTGATAACCTCAACCAGGGCATCCTTATGTCAACATGGGGGAAGCTGGGAGGAGGGCAAGAGTAACCACAACAAAAAACTTATATTCAGATAGCACTTTACAGTTTGCAAAATGAGGTGGACAGAGCAGTTACTACTTCCTTTTCTAGCTAAGGAAATGGGATCCAGGATTTTAAGAGACTTGCCAGTATCACATAAGCCATTAAGTGGGGGTGCCAGGAATCAAGTTAAAGTGATGTCTGGTCAACAGCGAATGAAAAGAGAAGGGAAAAGAACAAAGAAAAAGGAGAGACGGTTGAGAGGGGAAAATATGGAATAGAGTGGTCTCTCATGACAATACAATGGACGTAATGGAATGACACTGATAAAATAATCACTAAGATGAAGTGTCCTGTACAAAGGTGAGAGAGCTGAATTCCAGCCAAAGAGAGAGATGTTGTACCCATCATGCAAGATAGCCCCAGGTGATGATGATGGTGGTGATGATTTAATACTTGGGATTGAACCCAGGAATATTCTGCCTCCAAGATACACTCCCAGCCCTTATTTATTTTTCATTTTAAGACAGATTCTCATTAAGTTGTTGAGGGTATTACTAAGTTGCTGAAGCTGGCCTTGAACCTGTGACCCTC
Organism: Graphiurus murinus; assembly: GCA_004027655.1. Taxonomy (NCBI): domain Eukaryota; kingdom Metazoa; phylum Chordata; class Mammalia; order Rodentia; family Gliridae; genus Graphiurus; species Graphiurus murinus. The sequence continues at coordinate 27,431 of PVLC010018535.1, forward strand.
CTGTCTCAGCCTTGCAGATATATGCTAGCATGCCTGGCTTCAGTCACAGATTTTTAAATATTTTTTTCTACCACAGTGATTTAAATCAACAACAACAAACAAAACCACAAAGCAGGAAGCACCATGATTTACATGTCATATTCTTTTGCTATACTTTTGACATACTCTGTACTGTATCAGTCCTTAAATTCATTTGGAACAACAAAAAAACCAAGAATAGCCAAAGTACTTCTTAGCAACAAGAACCATGCACGAGGCATCACAATACCTGACTTCAAACTATACTACAACGCCATAGTAATAAAAACAGCATGGTATTGGCACAAAAACAGACACACAGACCAATGGAGCAGATTAGAAGATTCAGCAACAAATCTGCACCTTTACAGCCAATTGATTTTTGACAAAGGGGCCAAAAACATATACTGGAAAAAAGATAGCCCCTTCAGCAAATGGTGTTGGCAAAACTGGTTAACCATATGCAGGAAAATGGAAATAACCCCCACTTTCTCACCCTGCAAAAGAGTCAATTCAAGATGGATCAAAGATCTTGAAATCAGATCAGAGACCTTGCAACATTTGGAAGGCATTTGCCAGTTGTGAGGTTCTAGGATTAGGAGGGACATGTGTAGGATGTTCTCCACATGTGTCCTGTTCACAAGATATAATAGTGTTAGTGTGTGCTTCTCACTTCTCCTTGATGCCTTTCCCTTAAAACTAAGAAGTAACTTGAGTAATCTTCTTGTTACCTTTCCCTTAAAGTAGACCAAGTCCATTCATAGAGCCCTTCCCTGATAATAATGGAGGTGTATAATATATCTATATCTATATCTATCTATCTATCTATCTATCTATCTATCTATCTATCTATCTATCTATCTATCTATATCTCCTGACAGAAGCTCTATTTCCATCATGGCCAACATACCAGTGGTGACTTTGCTTAGATGATCTGACATAGCCTTCAGTAGTATGCTGTGTGTGTATGCACACATATATGTGATAAAGCAAGGCTGTGTTTCAAGGAAAATAAGAATACTTCCTCATCTACTGCGTCTCAGTTAAATCCTAATGAGTAAAGGTTATTTCTCTAACGTGAACTCCAGTCTACAAAAGGCCAAGTCTGTCCCAGAGAGCCTTCAACTATGATGGTCAATATCCAGGGGTGAGTCTATCATTCTTACTATACTAAACAGAAGGTCTGGTTGGTTATCAGGGGTTCTGAAGGGCATATTGTGAGTGAGCTTGGTTGTTTTACATGACCTTGAGTCCAAAATTTGGAACTTTGGACCAGTAATGGATCTATCTATTTCTTCGATCAACTTACATTTTTGACATAAGCCATTCCTTGGTGGTAACTTGTTTTATTACCTATTTTGTTTATTAATAGTGTGATCATTCTGAAAATCACTCTTATCAAGCCTGAAGGATCATTCTCTAGTTTTCAAATCTGGTGAATAGACTGAAATCATTTTCTTAGTCACCTTTCACAGTTTAACAGAAATAGAGTCCATAAATGAGATTAGTACCTTCGTAACTCTTTTTGCCACATAAAAGTAATAAAAGGGTTGCTGTTGCCATTAGTATTAGTTTGCCATTCATATCTGCTTTCAAATGGCATATTTTCTATCATTTTTCTTAAAAATATTATTTTGGCTTGTTTATTCATAATAAGTGGAGAATGAATTTTAGAGTCAGAGAGTGTTGTGTTCAAATCCTGACTCTTTTGCTTTATTACTGTGGAAACTTAAATAGCTTTGATATATCTGGGATATAGCTTTTATATTTATAAAGTGAAGGCACGAATACTTGTCATAAAGGACTGTGAAAGAATTAAGTTAGATATTAAAACGACTTAACACCTGGGGAACACTCCAAATATGATAGCTTCCTCCCCCAATTCAGTTTCATTATGTCTTTCTTCAATTTGGCACCAGACATATAAAGCAGTGTACAAGCGAGGATACATCATATTTTGGGGCATAATATATTCAAAAAGAATATAATGAATTTTCTTTGGTGTTTAGGAACCAACACATAAATTATGTTTTCAATTTATTTTTAGCTAAATAAACACAGGAAGTCATAAATCTTGAAAATCCAAGTAATTTTCATTTGAAATGGAAATAAATTTTAGAAGGATGGGAAGAAAATAATTTAAAAAACACATTAAACATCACTGTGTTCATAAGTGGAATTGGAAAGCCATATGATTCTTCTGATACTTATGAATTTTGACCAATGATAATCAAATTGGCTAGCAATTAAATATCTCAAAAGTGACCTCCCATCTACAAAAGGCCAAGTGTGTCCCAGAGAGTCTCAACTGTGGGGTTGGGGAGAGGTGTTAAATAGTTCAGTACTTTGTACCATCAATAAGTGTGGTCAACAGCACAAACTACAGTGCTGCCTTTGAAATCCACCAGGCAAACTAGAAGGTGTAAAAGGCTCTGGTCAGTGTCTCAGTAAATAAACACACTTCATTTATTTATTTAATTTTTTGCAGTACTGGAGATTGAACCCAGGGGCATTCTACCTCCGAGCTACATCCCCGGTCCTATTTTTTATTCTTTATTTTGAAACAGGGTCTCACTAAGTTGCAGAGGGCCTCACTAAGTAGCTGAGGCTGGCCGCGAACTCGGATCCTCCGGTCTCAGCCTCCCAAGTACTGAGATTACAAGCGTGCACCACCACACCTGGCTAATAAACACACTTTAAATAATAAGGAATCCTATATCTTGCTAATTTATTTCTATGTATGGGACCCTTTTTGATAACGAGTGACCTATAGACAGTGCTATAATAGATTGAATGTTTATGTCTCCACCCCTCAAATTCATAGGTTAAAGTCTAAATGCCCAATGTGGTAGTATGTGGAGGTGGAGCTTTTGAAAGGTAATAAAGTTACCAGGGTAAAGTTCTCGTAAATGGGATTATTCGTGCCTCCACAATAAGAAGATTCACATCTTCCTATCTCTCTCTCACTCACTCATTCACTCACTCACTCACTGCCATATGAGGAAATGATGACCATCTGCAGCAGACCCTCCTCAGATGCTGGGTCTCCTGGTATCTTGGCCTTGGATTTCTGGCTTCCAGAACTGTTAGAAATCAGTAGTTCCTGACTTTCAGAGACATGGCCGATCTCATTTAGCATAATGTTCTCAAGTTCCATCCATTTTCCTACAAATAACATAATTGTGTTCCCCTTTATGGCTGAGTTAAACTCCACCGTGTGCATCTATGACCAGAGAGAAAATAGGAAAGAAAAAGGAATTCAGATAAAAGGGCGAGCAGTAGGATAGTGGAAGGAGGTCTGGGGAGCGGGATGGAGAGGGGAAAGGGAAAGCTCAAGGAAGGAAACAGATCAATTAATAATATGTTCATATACGAAGGTATCTGTCACTACCAACCTCACTAACATGCACAGGGAGGGGGAGGAGGGAAGATCCAGGAGGAAACACATCATGTGATGTGTGCACCGATGAATGTATCACTACAATCTCTGATGTACAATTACAACGCACCGGTAAAATCATAAAAAAATAAGTTTCTGTTGTTTAAGTGCCCCAGTCTATGGTATTTTGTTATACCAGCTGAAACCGACTAAGAAAGACATAGAACAGAGCTAATCTCCTAAGAAACACAATTTTAGAAGCACTAATGTGTTGGAGAGCACCAAAATCCTATAGCACAAAAACAAACAATAAACAACAACAGCAAAACACACGGCAAACCCCAGTCCTGTAGCTGCAGTTTAATACACACAAATGACAGTGCTAGTGAGTAATTTCATTAATAAAGATCTTGTTTACACCTTTTAAAATTATCGATAATCATCTAGCTTAAGTAATATATTCTACTTCATTAAACAACACCATGGTCATTAGGACCCATGAGCGAATTCATTTGAGTTCTAATTGTTTGGGCTCTCACACAGGGGCAGAGACATGGTTAGTCAAGACGTCAGCTGATACTGAGGAAGCATTAATTGTTTTCTGTATGTATTCATAATTACTTTTGCACATGGATTTAAATAAATGGGACACAGTGAGGTGTAATGGTCAGGAGTGAGGGCTTAAAATCAGACAGATGTGAGTTTTTTTTTTTTTTTTTTCGGTACTAGGGATTGAACTCAGGGGCATTCTACCTCCGAGCTATACCCCCAGCCCTATTTTTTTTTTTTTTTTTTTTTTTTTTTTTGCGGTACTGGGGATTGAACTCAGGGGCATTCTACCTCCGAGCTATACCCCCAGCCCTATTTTTTATTCTTTATTTTGAAACCGAGTCTCACTAAGTTGCAGAGTACCTCACTAGGTAGCTGAGGCTGGCCGCGAACCCGGATCCTCCGGTCTCAGCCTCCCGAATGCTGG
>PVLC010018536.1:0-31914 GCA_004027655.1 Graphiurus murinus
GGCGCACGCTTGTAATCCCAGCATTCGGGAGGCTGAAACCGGAGGATCCGGGTTCGCGGCCAGCCTCAGCTACCTAGTGAGGCATTCCGCAACTTAGTGAGACTCGGTTTCAAAATAAAGAATAAAAAATAGGGCTGGGGGTATAGCTCGGAGGTAGAATGCCCCTGAGTTCAATCCCCAGTACCGCAAAAAAAAAAAAAAGACCATTAGGAATTAATAGTTCCCCACTCTGGTTGCCCAATCATAGGATATAAGAACTGTCTACACTTGGATATTGGTAAAGAAAACTGAGTTTCTGAATTCATTATTGCAACATATCCTAATCATAAATATAAGTAAGCACTTCTCCATAGAAATAATTTTTAATTTTTAAAAGTAAGTTTATTTGTCCAAGACTGATAATTGCATGAAATCTAATTACATAAATCCTGTAACTTGAAAACACTTAAGATATATTTTAGTTTCTAATTATAATCTTGATAGGACCTCTAACTACAGTATGGAAATTCAGAAATGTTCAAATCACAGATTTTCAGTTGGACTAAGAGTACAATAAATTTGTTCCCAATGCCTATGTCAAAGGCAAAAGCAATTGCAGTCTAGAATAACAGCCAATTATTGAATCATCCAATATATTGTGTCAAAGGTGTATTGCTTCTTGAAGAATAATTTTTTTTTCAAATATATATGATAAGAGGGCTCATGGGATTCACTCATTTGGATCTATCATGAGCATTATACCCCTGTTTAGTGCTTAGAAAACTTTCTGCTGCGAAAAAGACAACTGAAGATTGTTCCTGTTAGAAATTCACAGCATTGGCATTCTACTATATGGAGAAAAAATTCAAGGAATGTGCTAAACTAAGGAAAATAAGTTTTCAACAAACAAGTAATTATGAATGATGATGTAAGTAAAAATATAACTTTAATTACTGAATTTGCTAAAGCTTTCACCAAGAATCATATTAACATAGTTTATTGCTAAGCAAGCATTATAAATTATGATTCTCACTTGATCTTAGCCAAAAGGCCGAGCGTGGTGGCGCACGCTTGTAATCCCAGCATTTGGGAGGCTGAGACAGGAGGATCTGGGTTCGCGGCCAGCCTCAGCTACCTAGTGAGGCACTCCACAACTTAGTGAGACCCTGTTTCAAAATAAAGAATAAAAAATAGGGCTGGGGGTATAGCTTGGAGATAGAATGCCCCTGAGTTCAATCCCCAGTACCACACACACAAAAAAAAAATTATGATTCTCAAAAAATCACAAAGAATGAATACTGAATCTTTGCACATGGTTGTTTTATAATTTGGTTTTTATTGAGTTTTCTTAACTTTCTTCACTAACAACTTTTTAATTATTTTCTCACAACTCTTTGTAACCACTGATTGAGAATCTGAGTAATTCATTGAGAAGACTTCTTCCCTCATCAAGCTGAGTTTTAATTGACAAGGCTGAAAGAAATCATGTGACTAAACTGTCTCAGATATTGATACAACAGCATCACATTCATTAATAACTTACTCATGTCATGATGACTCTAATCTGTACCCCATTAAACAGAGGAATTCCAAAAGCCATGAAACAAACAGGTCAACCCAGTGTCTCTCTAATTCTACCTGATAAGTATGTAAGAGAGCCATCTGCTACTAGGAAGGGAAAAATGTATGCGAGAAAGAAAGGTTTTGTATAAAGGTGAGATCGAGAATAAAAATTATTATTAAAATAATTCAAGTCAAGCCGGGCGTGGTGGCGCACGCTTGTAATCCCAGCATTCGGGAGGCTGAGTCCGGAGGATCCGGGTTCGCGGCCAGCCTCAGCTACCTAGTGAGGCACTCTGCAACTTAGTGAGACTCGGTTTCAAAATAAAGAATAAAAAATAGGGCTGGGGGTATAGCTCGGAGGTAGAATGCCCCTGAGTTCAATCCCCAGTACCGCAAAAAAAAAAAAATAATAATAATAATAATAATAATTCAAGTCAACAAAAATAGTGACAAAAGTTTTGTCTTAGTGGAGTTTCTGTTTGCTTTGGTGTAATGTGGGGGTTTAGGGGAAACAAAGTCTGTAGACTATGACAGACTTTGTTTCCCCTAAATGACAGAGTCTGAGACACCGAATTTTATTGCCTAAACTATACTACGAACTAAAAATTTTTCAAATATTTTACTTTACCTTTGATATATGCAGCCACTGAAGTACACAACTGCTTTCCACATAATTAGGAAATTTTTTTGATTAAGATCTTTCTCTCTCCAGCAGATTAAATGATGTATCTTTCTCATGCTGTTTTATTTTTTTTCTTTTGGGGAAAAATCTATATGTTTAAATGTATGTGCATGTATTTATACTCTTCTCAATTATGAAAAGATTTTATTTCCTGAGAAGACTGTTTATTATTATTTGTAAATATTCAGTCACTTTTTCAGTATTTGGAAAGAAAATTTAAAATCTATTTTTATGGCCAGAAATACTCATTTTCTTTTAAATGTTATATTTCCTAAAAACTGCAACATTTGTTCTAGATGGAATCTCTTTAGTGTTAACCATCATGGTAAGTATAATAACTACAGAATGAATTATGAAGGCCATACTTCATTAAGGATTATGCAAAAGTAAAACATTTATCAAATAAATGCATTATATTGTAATGGAAAACATTTATATGTCTATAATGTTAGCTTGAGGAATTCTACACAGCTATAATTTACAAAAGAAATATGAAGTTATGGCTCTCTCTTAAAGCCATATGTCCCTGTAGTTTATTTCTAGTTAGATTACTCACCTGCTTTTTGAAATACATTTTGACACTATCATTAGTTAAGTAGTAGGCTTCGATAACCCAACATACTGCAAAAAATTGTTTCTCAGGGAATCTGTACATGCAGAAGAGAATTAAAACAAGTCTTGGCAGTCATCAAAGGAAGAACATTTTCAAATATAAGTTTACAATAAATAAAAAAAATGAAATTTCACATACTTGTCCTTGACCAATGTATTTGTTTTAGGGTGCTGGGTTCATAAAAGAAGCTCTCATTTTGAAAGGTAACACATTGGAGTTGTAAATAAAGTGAGGCTAAAAAAGAAATTGGAATACTCCAAGAAATAAAATTTGTTTTCTTCTAACTGCTCTAGGAAAACATATTTCTAAAATGATCTTTAAAGTTTTTCAAATAGAACAAAACATATATTTTACCTTTGCTTTTGTTTGCTGCTGGTCCTTTAGTCACCTGGATTGAAGCAGAGGTCGAGTGGCAAAGGATGCCCCGCCAGTTCAGAGAAACATGTCATTACAGAGGTGACTCAGTCCTCCAAGTTACACTGGAGGCTTGCATTACATCTCTTTATAACCCAAGGCAGACTCTCTTAAAAGCATCTTAGTCTAAGTGACCATTGCTTTCTGAAAATACCCAATTTAAATTCACTGACTTCAGATGGGAGAATAAAAACTCTGAATGAGACTTTCATTGGAAAATAAAGATGCAAAGAAAGCTGTACATTTAATATTTCCAGGTTAAAGAGAAAAAAGAGGTCATATGCTTTATGTACTATAACCTGTATTCTTTTTAAAAAAAATAGATCCTAATGTGTTGTCTTTATGATAATGGGATAATTGACTTTTAATGTGACATTAAGTATCATCTTGAGAAAATACAATGTGAATTTACTAGAACTAATGGCTCAGGATGGTGAGCTGAGCAGGTGCTTTTATTTACTGTGTCATTTTCAGCAAATATCATTAGACAAAATACAATATAAAGCTGAAAATAAGGAGTGATATGATTCCAACACTGAAAATGGGTGAATTGAGTAAGCCAGAAAATAAAAAAAAAAGCAAAGACCAAAAAAACTACTTTAGAGGTATGAGAAATGAAGCATGGGAAGAAAAATCATAACACCCCAAAAATGGAAGTGGTATTATTGGAGTAATCAATTAAAATAGTGTTTCCAGTATAGCAGATACAGTCAGAAACTTCCCAAGATGACCCAGAACGGTGAGCAACACAGACATTGGACCTCTGAATATTTAAATGACTCTTCACATATGGGGTTCAGTTTGCATATTAGACCAAATGCAAAAGCAGAGTGAAAATGGATATGCTTGGATCTCCTTAGTGGGCACAGAAGGGGTAAAAAAGAAAATTCGGTTCAACTCATAGGTGAATTACACTCCTCTCCTATGATAATTTCCTCCTTACTTTGATAATTATGGAGGCTCCCACCAACCTGCCTGTTTTCCACTAACACGTACCAGATGGAATCTTACTTGTCAACATACTCCAACCTCTTTTGTAGAGGCCAATCTTCCATTACAACAAAATTAAAAAAATTTAAAAAAGCAATCACATTGCCAAAAATAATTTAAAAAGGAGTTCTTTGGAATTAATAATGAGTGTCAAAATATGGCAGAGACTAATCTAGTATTATAGAAAAAGGGATGAGTAAATCTATAAAACAAAGCAAAGACAAAGACAGAATATCTGAGAGAAAAACAACACACAATACTCATGTAGAAGGTACATGCTCTCTTTCGTAGTAATTTTATAAATGAATATGGAAAATGGAAGAAAAATCATTTGAAAATATTGAAATAAATTATCCTGAGCTAAGCATGAGACTCTCAATTAGAAGAGAGCATCAAAGAGCTTTGTAAATAATGTCTTCAGTATAAAAATAAACATGACACAAATTTACTATGGATAAAAAGTATGATTATAACATTATGCTTGTGAGATGAAGATATATACTCCTTCTGATTTAAAAAAATGTGTGCATATATGCCTTTATCAGCTTGTACCTAACAAAGATGTATGATTACAATGCACCAATTATTATAAAAAATAAAAATAAAAAAAAACAAAGGGAAAAAATGACCTGTATGGAACAACTAGTGACTGGAAAAAATATCTAATCAAAAGTATCTAATCAAAAAGTTTGTGTTCTAACAAAGAGGCCTGAGATTTAAAAAAAAAAAAAATTAATGGGAGATAAAGAACAATGCTGCCCTAGACAGTAGGCATATAGTCATTGGTCAGGCAATATAGGACAGGGACCAGCCTTCTTTGGGTTTCTAACAGGTACAACTTATCATCTTAGAAGTCTCATTTACTAAACTTATGCAAACTGAATGTTTTTCATAATCTGTTTTTAACTTCAGAGCAGATTGCATTTTACAAACCAAAATTTGGAGAATCCATTATTAGAAATGTAGCTGTTCCTTTTGTTTAGTTTCTTTTACTTCCTATCAAATCTATGTGAAGCAAAATATAATAATACTTTATTATTTAGAAAAAAATTAAATGATTATCTATGGGTAATAGAATTGAGATATTTCCTGTTTTCCTCTCTGAACACATTATATGACCTCCTTTTACATCCACCCACCTCAATCCTTCTTACGCTCTAATTGTTTTGGAGGTACTGTAAGTTTAAACAATGGACCGATGTATATTCTATCTTAGATGTATTCATTGATGGTTGGGCAAAACCAGATATCCCTCTCTCATTCTCTCCATATCTTGTGTTCATCTTCAAGAGTGATAATATTTAATAATATTGCTTTTCCCTTCTTTATTGGAATACACTTAATATCAGAAGCCTGATACAGTAATTGTTGAAGAATTTATCACTGTAAGTTTAGAAGGAACCATTTTTTTTTCTATGAATAATGGCTTAGTACCAACTTTAGTACTTATAAAAACACTTCATGTTTGGGCATATGAATCAAATTCCCTCAGCTTTGTACAGCAGGATATAAACAAAACAGAAGAACTTATTAAATAAATCTGTTAGGCTTACTGTATCTCACTGCCCTTTTAACTTTTACTCCCCCCCAGAAAGAATAATTAATGAATGGACAAATTAATAGGAATCCTAATGTGATCTGTCCATCAATGCCCTATATTTATGTCAGAATGGAGTACATATGAAAGTACGATATTTGGAAGGTGCCAGAGAGAAAAATATCTTTTCTAACGCAAGGAAGGAGATAACACTTGGGGTATGATTATCTCTTTTAAGTCATTGATAAAGAAGATGATTTAGATTACACCTAGTTCAGGTTACGTGACCACATTGATTTCTTAAAAGAATTGCCATCCGTTGAGAACTGACAAGTTGCTTAGGTACAGAATACTTGAATAAACCAAGTATCAAATAGAAGAATTTCCCATATAAATTCCATCATCTGGGAGTCTCGGATGGGCTTATCTTCTGTTATCCACAATTGCCCAATAAATATCCAAGATACTTCAATACTAAAGCTAAGCCCCACAGCACTCATTTATAGGGTCCCTCTCATCCCTATAACTTGGTATCCTGGTGTCATGTGTACTTTTAAGGATTCCCAATCCCTGGAGCGCAGAGATTTTCTTTTGATTTGTTTGTCCTTATTCCAAGAAGGCTTTCTCCAGGTGTATTCTTCACCTGCTCTTCCTGCCTTCTGGACATCTCTATAGAGGGTCTTTATTTGACTACTCTATAGAAAATTTCCAGTGCTTTATACTACTTCCTGATTCCTCTACCTGCTTTATTATTCTCCACAGCATTTATCACCACCAGATATATGTGTACTTGTGTGCTTGTTATTTATTATTATTCATTTTCTTATAAGAGTTTAAGCTCCCCAGGGATGGGCATAGTCACTTCCTTATCCCTGTTGCATGAAGTAAGCAATTGTTACATCAATGAATGGAGTCAATGATTCATTTCTTAATTTTTTATTTTAAAACCAATAAATATTGTAAAAGAGGCTTGAAGTTAAAACAAGTCAACATTTTCTACTCTTTAGTATTCTAACAAAACTATTGACATTGTAATAGGGAGTAAAAAGATTTTCAGCAGAATCATGGGTAAGGCCATGTCAAGAAAAACTGATGAGCTGAAGTTAGCAATAGGAGCTTTGTTCTTCCAATTCAAGCGGACTGAAGAGGGAAGGTTGCAAGACTCTCCATGCCAGCTGTAATAGCACTGGCACACAAACTCATTCTTCATGTCCTTTATTGTCTTCCGTTTACTGTGTTTAGAGAAGACAAATCTGAAGCCCTTTGGGGGGACATATTTCTTATGGCTGCTTTCAGGCATATGCAGGTAAGAGGAGGATTCAGGTGTCTTCCGAATACATCTTCCGTGACTGTGGCATAGGGTTTGACTGCAGAGCTTGGCTGCAGATGTGACGTTAACAGCATAGTGGCCCAATGACCCTTGAACAACTTTTTGCACAGATAAGCAGTTATCCTGTAAGGGAAACAGAGATCTGCTTAAAGCACACTCAAAACTTGATTCAGTAATCCAGGTGAAATTGATACCTGAAATTTTGTAATTGATAAGGCTAAGGAGGAAGAGTAGTTCAGTGGATTAATCATTTAAATGAAGATAAGTAAGCCTTTACAAGAACATGGGGGATTTACCAATTTTTCATTTGGGGGAACCAGGAGAGAAGGTTTGGAGTCATGAGTAGGCTCCACAGTGACTTTCCTTTGTAGCTGTCCAAAAGTTCACCAGTTGGCAATGCAAAACAATAGCAGGTCATTCCCCCATGGTGTAGGGCTTTTGGAGGTGTTTCCTAGTGGTAACTAAATTCATAATGAAAGTGCTATGCTCTGATCTATGGGAGCAAAAAAATAGGATGGCTGAGTGTGAATGGCCTCACCAATAAATACACACACGCACACACCTGCAGCCTTCACTGTATTCAAGAGCACGTTCTGCAGCCAGGGATTGAGTGGAGCCATGCCTTTGATTAGGAAGACTATGACCCAAGCAATTTCATATCATTTCTAAGAGAAGAGAAGCCTATGTTTTCACATTAGAAATCATTCCCTAATGTACACAGATATTTGTAGTAAGACTTTAAAAACTATCATTAATATGGGATGACTTTTTTAATTTTAACTTTAATTGTAAAATATTTTCAATGCAGATATGCAATATATTTGCATTGGGGTGCATTTTTCTAACACTGCCATCCCCACCTCTGCAGAGATAACAATTCTCATAAAGTTGATGTCCATCCATGTTTTATAACTTTACTAGATAAATATGTATACCTGTATACATGTAACTATGAAAAACATGGATATTATTTTGTATTTTAACATTTATATAAATGTATATTATGTGGGATATATTTTGCTGCAACTTTCTTTTTAAATAAAACATTTAAGAAAAATTTTTGATGTTGAAACGTCACTTTTTACTGTAGCTGGTCTTTAGTACTTTAAATATACCATACTTTATTAATCTGCCAGTCAGTTTGCAGGAGGCAGAATATAAAAGATCATTATTTACAAGCCCAGCCTGGTGATGAGCACCTGTAATCCCAGTACTTGAGAGGCTGAGACAGGAGGATTGCAGACTGGGGCCAACCTCAGCAACTTAGCAAGACACTTTCAGAATAAAAAATGAAAAAGGGCTAAGGATGTAGCTCAGAGGCAGAATATCTCTGGGTTGAATCCCCAGTAACACACACACCCCAAAATTATTTACAACCAAATGCCAAGTCACCTGTACACTCACACTAGGACATAAGCTCCAATGATATTAAGTATATCTTCCCACAAATTGGCCACTGGGTGTTTCATTGATACATAGACATGAGATTCTAATACTGGGGCATATTTCTACCTTCTGATTGTCATACCATGCTGCTCCATGGGCAAAGCTAATTGGAAATGCTATAATCAGCTTACCCAGAAGAGTCTGACTATAATCTTTTCTTGAGGGGGCAGTGGGGGAGTACTGTGGATTGACCCCGAGGCATTCTACCTCCAATCTACAACCCAGCCATTTTCATCTTTTAATTTTGAAACAGTGTCTTGTTAAGTTACCACACATTGCCCTTGAACCTGCAATCCTCTTGTACTGGGATTACAGACATGTGCCACCATGCCTGGCTTTTTGGCTGTAATCTTGATGACTACCTGACTTGATCTATATAAAAAAGGATGATGGGGGTGAAACCTAGTAGATTCATTAATAAAATAATCTGAGTTTTCTATTCTCATTTTGGTCATTCTTTCAATATTAACACTAAAGCATAACTAAAAGCCAATTAATTTAGAAAAGTGGGGAATTTTCTCAGACAGATAGGGGCATCAGAACTATGAATCCATCTACTAAAAGTTTGGGAGATTCAAAAGGAAAATTATATGGTAGAATAAATCTCTTAATGACAGTTGAGCAAGGTAGCACTTTGGGCAATAGTGAGTTCTAAAAATCCTGTGAGCAATATTATTTGTTCCAAACACATTCAATCTGGGCTGGCCTTACACTATGTTTAGAAATAAATGCTAATTTTAGTCAGTACAAGAATATTTGTCTGAGCCATCTGAAGAGGTTTCTAAGAAGGGTGGAATAAAATAAAACAAGCAAACAACTGAACTATAAAAAAGAACAGAAGGAAGGAAGGAAAGAAGAAAGGAAGCAAGGATGGAAGGAAGGAAGGAAGGAAGGAAGGAAGGAAGGAAGGAAGGAAGGAAGGAAGGAAGGAAGGAAGGAAGGAAGGGAAAAGGGAGGGAAAGACAACCCATGGAATGGTAGAAAATATTTGCAAACCATCATCTGATAAAGGGTTAATTTTCAGAATATTGAATGGAGTTCTGTATAACTCAATAGTAATAAAACAAGAAAAAAATGCACATACACAAATAACCTAATTAAAAATAGGCAAAGATCCAGGTGTGGTGGTGCATACGTGTAATCCCAGTACTTGGGAGGCTGAGACAGGTCACAGGTTCTAGGCCAGCCTCAGCTACTTAGTGAGGCACTCTGCAACTTAGTGAAACCCTGTTTCAAAATAAAGAATAAAAATAGGGCTGGGGGGGAGGGGTGTAAGTCAGAGGTATAATGTCCCTGGGTTCAATCCCCAGTATGGCCAAAAAAAAAAAAAAACAGAAAGACTTTAAGAAACATTTCCCCCAAAGAAGGCATATCTATAGTCAACCAATATATGAAAAGATGCTTAGTATCACTAATTATTAATTATTAGGGAAAGATAGATGCATGTGTATCAATGTTTATAGCGGCTCAATTCACAATAGCCAAACTGTGGAAGCAGCCAAGATGTCCATCCACAGATGAATGGATTACAAAACTATGGGATATATACACAATGGAGTTTTACTCAGCCATAAAGAAGAACAAAATCATGTACTTTGCAGGGAAGTGGATGCAACTGGAAAACATTATGTTAAGTGAGATTAGCCAGTCACAAAGAGTAAAGAAGCATATGTTCTCCCTAATATGCGGATGCTAGGGAGAAGATGGGGCATAAGAGGATCTCCAGATGTAAAGGAGAGATCCTCGATAAGCAAAGAAGTTGTTTTAATTGAAGGGATTGGACGGGGGGTGGGGGGGAGAGCACCCTAAGGTACATGATGTACTTACACAATTATATCAAGATCACTCACTGAACTGAACTTGAGAGGGAGGGAGGGCGAGGGAGCGGGGTGGGAATTGGGGAAAGGGTCAGATGAGAAATGTGTGCACATTTGTCTATATCAATTTGTACCTAACAAAAATGTATATATACAAAGCTCGAATTATTACAATAAAAAAATAAATAAAAATTTAAAAAAAGATAATGTAATATATCTGGAGAGTGGAATATTAGCCTTTAAAAAAAAAAAAAGGAAATTCCGGTATTTATGGCAACAAGGGAATGAATCCAGAGGACATTATGATAAGTGAAATAAGGTAGTCAGAGAATAACAAATACTCCCACTTACATGAGAAATATCTAAAACGTCAAAGTGATAGAAGAAGAGAATTCAGCTGCAAGTGAGGGAAAAGTGGAGTTGTTATTCAAAGATTCACACTTGCCAAATGAATGAGTTATGGAGATCCGCCATATAACAAAATTGTATTTGCACTTCAAAATTTGTTAAGAAGATAGATCTCATGTTATGTTTTCTTACTGCAAAATTTAAAAATGGATTAAAAATAAATTAATATGTTACAAACCTATTTAAAAGTAGTTGTTTTGTGTCATACTGGGGATTGAACGCAGGAGTATTCTACCTCAGAGCTACAACCCCAGCTCTATTTTATTTTTGTTTTGAAACAGGGTTTTACTGGGTTAATGAGAGTCTCACTACTTGCTGAGGCTGTCCTCAAACCTGCAATTGTGGGCACTGTGAGGTCTGATTGTTAGGTCCTGTTGTGAGATCTGACCAGAGACTACCGAGAACAAAGAGACCCAGGAAAGGTGCAAAAGTATAGAGAAAGATCCCTAACCGTCTTCCTACCCCCAGCCCCATAAATTCACCTGCTCTGGCCCAGTGTCAAGCCCACCATTCAGAGAAACACATGACTGCTTTGCTCTCCCTCGCTCCAATACGCCATAAAAGCCCCAAATATATAAGGAAGAGGGCTCCTGACTCTCTTGAACTCTCTCTTCCAGTCAATTTTCTCCTTCCAGGTTTTATCTGCAAATAAAGCCTGTCCCTTACTGTTGAGCTGTGCTTTCTTTGTCCCTACATAACCCAACAGCAATCTTCCTGTCTAAGTATCCCAAGTACTGGAATTACAAGCATGCATTACCATGCCTAGCCTTAGAAGTAGATTTATATACACTTTTATATAAAATATTTTTTCTTCCTATGTGCATATTTCTATCATAGTAATCCAAAATATGAAGAACCATTTTTGGATACTTCACCCTCCTTTGTGTGGATGAAATCATCATTTTTTAAAATTTTGTATTATTTTTCTTTGTCATATGTATTTTGCCATTTCATCTACTAAAATTCCAATATGATAGGTTTGATTCTAGTACTGCTTTTTGGATGGAAAAGCTGAGATTCAGAGAGGTTAATTAGCATGCCCTAAATTACACCCTAGAATGAAATAATCAGTTTCTCACTTTGGGCTGCCTGATTCAAGAGGGTGCTCTTTCTACCTTTCTACTAACCACAGTGGCTGGCACAAAGTAAGTGCCCAAACAATGTTAATTCTCCTACTCTTTGAACTTCATTAAAGTCAAATGAACAGACAACCAGCCACTATTTGGTTCTGATGAAATCACTATCTAGAATATATTAAAGATACGGACAGAAATACTTGTTTACCTTAGAAGCAGAATACTCACGATCTCCCCACAATATTATTCCTGCTGCCCCCAGTGCAGCGCTTTCACCGATTGTATGAACTAAATCCTCCTAGAAAAGAGAAGTATCACAAGCAATTTCCTTCACATTGAATTTAGTCATTGATAACTCAATAATAAGGCTTAACCCAGAAACTGTGGCAAAGAATATATTAATAATGTTATTTTTGTATGTTTGTATTTGTATAACTAGGGATTGAGCCTACTTCCACTGAGCTACACCCCCAACCTTTATTTTCTATTTGTTTAATTTTGTGATACTGGAGATGGAACCCAGAGCATTATACATCTGAGCTACAACCCCAGCCCCATCTTATTTTTTATTTTGAAGTAGAGCCTCACTAACTTATGGTGCACTGGCCCTGAACCTGTGATCCTGCTGTCTCAGTCTCGTAAGTAATGGGATAATAGGCAAGCACCACTGTTTGATTTCTAAAGCAAAAGACTATAGCAGAATTAGAAATGGTTATTCTCCCTTGCATTCGTAGCTTATTGATAACTGCTTACAATGCTCCAGGCAACATTCTAGACACTAAGGACAAAAAAGTGAAATCGATTCCAATTCCCATTCTTGAGGGAGTTCTTTAGAGTGATCTTTGAGGCAGACATAAACACAAGTAATTGCAATATAATAAATTGATATCTATATTAGTAGCTCTTGCAAAGCATATATAGATGAAGAGAAATGCTTAATTTTGCATGGAAGAGTTATTCTTAAATATGGTAGGAAGAGTTGTTACTGGTTTGAAATGCCCTTATCTCTAACCTAAGAGGTCTATAGAAGTGAGCTGTGTATTGTCTACCCCACAAATCTACTTCTGTGTTGGGTAATAAAATAATAGAATTGTTCAACAGGTGGTGTATCCCTGTAATCCCAGTATTTGGAGGCTGAGACAGGAGGATTGCAAGTTGGAGGACAACCCCAGAAACTTAGCAAGATACTTAGCAACCTAGTGAGACTCTGTTTCAAAATAAAAAATAAAATAGGGCTGGGGATATAGCTTAGAGGTAGAATGCCCCTGGGTTCAATCCCCAGTTCTAAGAAGAAAAGAGAGAGAGAGAGAGAGACAGAGAGAGAGAGAGAGACAGAGAGAGAGAGAGAGAGAGAGAGACAGAGACAGAGAGAGAGAGAGACAGAGACAGAGAGAGAAAGAAGAAGAAGAAGGAGGAGGAGGAGGAGGAAGAGGAAGAGGAGGAGGAAGGATGAGGACAAGGACAAGGAGAAGGAGGGAAGAAAAGAGAGAAAGAAAGAAAAACAATTGTTGGCTCTCAGTCATGGAGACTTAAGGGTTTTTTATTTGGTTACTATCTATTGATTGCATCCTTTAAAAAAATGTCCTAAGTGACTATCTAGCTAATGCTTGAATACTTGCAGTGTCTGCAAACTCATTATCTACTAAACAAGTTCACCTTGACATCTCTGCTGTGCTTTCCTCTTTGTGTTGAGCCTACACAATATCTGTCTATATAAATCATTTTAATCCCTTGACACTAACAACTAGATGGCATTAACTACTTAAAGAAATAATTAATAGAATCTTTTTTTTATTTTTCTGTTAACCTAATAGATTAAAACACAAAAGTGAGATATAACAAAACATGTAACTGGTTAATGATTTATCCCAAACTCCCCTTTGTATGTTTCTGATCTGGAAATTGTTGCTATGTTTTCATATAAGGAGCTGATTCTGAAATATATCTCTGGTTAAAATTAATCTGTCTGTTACATTATTTAACTCAAGTTTAACAACTGTCCTGCAAAAAATCCTTGCAAAGTGTAAACTGGTAAAAGATTATTATCCAAAAGCTGTAAGCATACATCTAGTTGTCGGCAATTATGTTTCAAAATTGGGTTGACATTTGAAGAAATATAGACTCTTAATAATAGGATGGCATTCTGTTATTAGGAAGAAAGAAATTCTAAAACATGTTTTCCTAGACTTTATATGTCATTCTACTAAATTTCCATTATTTATTTGAGTGACTATTTTTTCTTACCTCTGACAGAGCTTCAATACTATTCAAATAAAACAATCTGGAAAAAATAAAAACCGGTAGGGCATAGTCATGTCTAGCCATTGCAGCAATTCTCATGGCTTCTCTAACTCGGTAATGAACAAATTTCAGTGCATTTAGACTTGACCTCAGTATTTTATCCAAGTAGATTGAAGGGTAAATTGCTGCACTTTTGCTCCACAGCCACAGGAGTTGGTCATTGCGGAAAATCTCATCATTTGGGCAATTACCTGTGTAGAACTCTGGATTTATCCTGTAGTCATAATTGTAGCAATCTGGATAGAGATAAAAGCCCCATAAGTGTCTTGGTCTCATTTCTAAAGCCAGTGTAAGAGTGACATTCATTAAACTCCGACCAGCCTTTTCAAATTCCTGTCGGGCCGCTGTAGCCACTTCTGCTTCTGACCAGTCGGGATGGTGGTGTCTTGTGAAAGCCAAGGATTGGGTTCTATATATGGTTTTGCTGCCCCAATTCCTATCCCACTGGGGCTTCCAACTTTCCCAGTCAATAATAACAAGTCCTTCTGATTGCCACCAAGAGACGGTGTCTGAAATGTCATTGACCATTTTCCTAAGGTGCTCAGAAAGGCTCATTTTCTGAGGTATCCCTCCATTAAAGGGCTTTCCATCCTCGGAGAAATAAGGGTAATATCCCAAGTCATTTGGGTAAAATATGGCAATTGTTGATCCACTCTGAATCTCTAAAGGATTGGATATGATGTTAAATACTTCAAGATGCATATTTACATTGAAGAAATTATTACAATACATTGTCGGAGCAGCCCAGAAAATGTTGAAAGGCTGGTCCTTGATCACTGGAGGTAGCGTTGGTTTGG
The DNA here is from genome assembly GCA_004027655.1 of Graphiurus murinus. Lineage (NCBI taxonomy): Eukaryota > Metazoa > Chordata > Mammalia > Rodentia > Gliridae > Graphiurus > Graphiurus murinus. The sequence goes on from PVLC010018536.1 coordinate 14,954, forward strand.
GGGCTGGCTTAGCGACCATGATGAACACCAGCAGCACTCCTACCCATGCCATCCACGGGTTACCCATGGCTTTTGGTTTTCTGCATTACTGTGGTCTCTTAAAAATAAGAAGAAAAATATTATACATGATGGAGTCAAACGTTCCTTATTTTTTTAGTACACAATGAATAAACCAAATATTTTTAAAGATTTGTGAGGCTTATCAATATGTAGGCCTCATTTATAGTTTCAATTGAAAAAGAGAGAAAAAAGGAGACTCCCCAACCCCCTGGAAATGTAAAAAAAAAAAAAAAAATCCAGTGAATACAAACTATAAAATTTTTCATGCAAATCTTTAGCTATGAAAATTCTGCCTACTAACTGTTCTTAATTTCCTATAACTCTGAGTATATCGCAAACCATCATGTACTCACAAGCCTTTGGCTATAAGGAGATCTAGAAAAGAAAGTCAAGATGGATTGCTGTACCTCCTTACTAATTTCTGGAAAAGTGGCTCCAAGGACATGCCCAATTGGAAATTAACAAATGTTGGCATTTTAACAAATATTAAAGAGAATAAAAATAGCAAGCTGTTCATAATACCTTTTACGTAATTTGAAGTACACCGGCCTCAAAGTCTTGTTCAATTGTTTTTAAGATAAACAGCAGTTACTCCTGGAACTAGCAGAAGCTGAACAGACACCATCAATTATTGTCTGCTGATTATGAATTTGGTGCTATCATCTTCTTTAAGGCACAGAAATAAGTCTGAGAACCTATTATTTCCTTAACATCATTGTTTTTCCATGAGAAACTATTTTTAGCAGTTAAATTCCACATGAAACTTGGCTCTTCAGTCCTCTCTCGCTAGTCAGTTGGGCAAAAACTGCCAAAGAATCTCCCTAGAATATAAAGACTAAGAGTTGATGCCTTCTAGCCAATACGATCTCACCCTGAAAGCAATGTGGCTGAAGTTTTATATCAAAGTTACTTTAACATGTACTGCATATGTACATTTAAATAAAATAATCGCAGATTTCTTTTTCTGACTTAAATTTAGTCTCCTTAACACTCATGCATTATTTCTTATGTAGTTCTTGCTGTCTTTAATATATTAAATGCAGGGGGGAAACCAGCCCAAATCACACATATATGAATTCTTACAACATAGCACTCCAAGTTTGTAAAAGAACTTGAGTAAGTCATAGGCTCTCTATACACTGAGTTTTTAAATCAATAAATGTTAGGGATAACTTATTCTTGAATATGTTGGAATTTATTGAGACTTGACTTGTGTGGAATATTTATTATGGCACCAGATGAATCTCTAAAACATCAAAGATGGCTTCACTCCTTCCACTCTCCTTACTGTGACCCTCCAAATGAGAGGAAATATCTCCTTCATCTTTGTTGTACAGGGGAGTCTAATGGTGCCCACTCTTCATGAAAATTATTCTTAACGTCACTTAACTTTGACATGATTGTGCCTATTTGGTATGGATACCTAACAAACTAACATCTTGGAAATAAATCTTTCTTAAATATCATCATAGTCACATTAAACATTCTAGAGACAAAGGTGCAAAAAGTTAAAAAAAAATGTGCTTTAGTAAAATCCACTTCCAAATTTCCTTCTAGGAGATTTTAATCATGTGTTCTGTGTATATAAGCAACACATGATCTATCTTTGTCACTAGCTCATGCAAAATTTATTATTTTAGTATTATCTTGGTCTCCAGTATTCATGTTATAGCGAACTTCTACTACAGTAACACAATTATGCATTATGATTTTTTATGAATTTTTAAATATAATTAATTCTTTCTATATGATGCTTACTGAGATTTTATTCTTTTTTTCTGGCCATTTTCTGTTATTCAAAGTATAAAACTAGGTCTAAATTATCCCACTTATAACATATATATACACATACATACACTTAAATTACTGATTATCTACTGTCACATTGAGGGTGGAAGCAGAGAGAGAGCAAGAGGAGGAGGGAACATGTAATCCCCAAGGCCACACCCTCAGAGACCCCTCCTCAGCAACCAAGCCTTACCTCCAGCATGGCGATCTTGTCTCCATGAGGTCTAGGGGGACATTCTAAACCCAAACCATAACACTAGTATATTCTAAAATTAGTAAGCACTACACTAAATACAAAAAATATAATGACAAAATTAAGATTAGTGATATTCTCATTATACTCAAAATATAACATTTAACATTTTTCTATGCGCTCTTCTGGGTACTTCTCCCCATGCAGATCCATTTTTATCTGTGTCTCAGTAGAGGCTCTGTTGGATTAGATGTATCCTCTGTCAGTGAAGACATCAGGCTTTCTGTGAGCTCCCAGTGGAGCAGTCTTATAACCTCATATCAGAGAATGTCACTGAAGCAGAAGTCCAGACTCATCTTCTGAACTGCAGGAAGCCCAGAATTGAGAAAGAACATTTTAATCTGGCCTAGGGATGAGTTTCCAATTTGTAGGATCTGTTCCATGAATTCAGGTGGCTGAAAGAGTTTAGACTGGAGGGAGAATACTAGAAGTTGATAAAAAGGGAGGCAGGATTGTCAAAGAACAGGTAGATTGAGCCTCAGTGTCCAAAGAAGAAAGGGAACAAGTATAGACCCAGAGAGAGACTGGGCTTGATCATCTCCTGACCTTCCCTGGCTCTCTCTAGAGTCTGAATACTCTAGGTAAAAGACACCTGTGATACAGAAGAAAGCACTTGTGTCCAACAGCTATAGGGACCCATGATTCCCCTGTAGAACTGAGAGAAATAGTAAGCTTTCCAGCTACCTGGAAAGGGATAAAGGGATCAGTGTACAGTGGTCTGCAGTAGGTTGCCAGTCACACAGAAAAGGGCTGGATCAAACCATGACTATAGACCATAAAGTAAAAGCAGTGGATGTTTGAGCATAATGGATATGTTATGGTTTAAACCTGGAATGTCACTTGAAAGCTCATGTATTAAAAGCATGAGCCCCAATGCAGCGAGGTTCAGAGATGGAGCTTTTAGGCAATGCTTGGATCATGAGGGCTTTAAGCTCAATAGTTGATTAATCCATTGATTGACCTATTTGAAGGACTAATCCACTGAGAGTTAGATGGACTACTTGGAGGTGGGTCATGGCTGGAGGAACCAGGTCACTGGGGCAAACTGTGGGAGGGTTTATGTTTTCTCTGGCCCTTTCTTCTCTCTCTCTTTCTGCTTCCTGACTGCCTTGAGGGGAGCAACTTTACTTTGCTATGCCCTTCTGTCATGATGTTCTGCCTCACTGATGGCCCAGGTCAATGGAGTCCTCTGACCAGGAACTGAGGCCTCTGAAACAATGAGCCCAAATAAACTTTTCCTCCTTTAAATTGTGCCTGTCAGGTACCTTGGCAAAATGACAAAAAGCTAACACAGGATGCAAGAGCACTGATTAAGTGAGAAATTGCCCCCTCCCTTCCTTTAAGACTCCTCAAAAATTGGAGAGGTAATCAGGGCAAAAGGTTGACTTCCACATGAGAAGTTTCTGAGCACTGAGATTTGTAGTATTGCTACAGATGAGAATCATTTAATTTCGATGGAAGGTAAGTCAGGAGATATATGTGCATAAGCATGCTCACCATGATATATCTTATATGGAATGATGTTTCATCTTCCACAATTATTTATTATGCTATTTTATTTTTCAAACAATTGAAATAAGTATTTGTTAATATTGGTTTTGCTGTTAGTATCTTTTGTTTCTGCCTTTAAAATTAATATGCAACTCCATGGAAAAATCAATAAGATATTCAAAAGTAACCTATACTCAAGTGGCACTCTTTTGTAGGGAAGTCTTTAAATGAAGAAGAAAAAAAAAAGAAAACCAATTGTGCGCGCGCGCGTGTGTGTGTGTGTGTGTGTGTGTGTGTCACTGGGGATTGAATCAGGGGCATTCTACCTCTTAGCTATACCCTCAGCCCTATTTTTTTTTTTATTTTGAAACAAGGTCTCACTAAGTTGTGGAGGACCTTATTAAGTTGCTGAGGCTGGCTTTGAACCTGAGATCCTCCTGTCTCACCCTCCCAAGTACTAGAATTACAAGCATGCACAACCACACACAACTAAGAATACCAATTTGGGTTAGATTTTTTTTAAACTTATATTAATAATAAACATAGCTCAGGACTATACAAAAGAGATATAACTTGATTTATTTTCTAATGCATAGCATTGTTAATGCATTCCAAAAGTCATGAGTTCAATTTAAATGTAATTATCTTTATTTAATTAAAAATTGAAGGAATAAAAATTAAATTTATTAAAAATCCACAGGAACAGAGAAGGCATTTGCTGATATGTAAACATGGAGAGAAAGATCTCCCCTAAAAGGAACATTCTATCTGAAGATTATTAAAAGATGTACAGTAGAGGAGGATGTGATAAGGAAAGGGATATATTTAAATTTAATTTTCTAAAAGCCCATATGGACATATAAAATTAGAATCATGAAGCAAAGAAAAAGAAAGACTATCTTTTTACATGATATCAGAAACTTTTACCATAACTATCTGGGGAAGTCTTTCTTCTCAGAAGTACCAGTCACTGCATGGGCTGCTTTGGCAGTCATTAAACTTGGAGATTACATGCGCATTTTTTCTCTCAAATTCATTAATCAGAAAAGTCGCTTCTTTTTCCCTGGAAGGAATAAGAGAAGAGGTAAAGAATAGATAAAAGTGTTCCTTCCATACTGTAGTGGAAATTCTCTCCCTTCAAGAACACAAAAAACACAAGAAATAAAATTTGCTGCCATCACGCCTGACTTTAGGATGACCAGACAGTCTGGTTAACCAGTGACAGTCACAGCTGGTACCCATTGCCTGGTGTGATAACTCATAGCTCACCTTTTAATCCTGGGCATCATACATATGTAGCATTTGCCTTATGTAGACTCAGGAGCTGTATGATACCCAAAATAGAAGTATCTTAGTATACTTTCTACTAAGCTTATAGAATGGATAGGATGGGTTATCTCATTCCTTTGAATAGGAATAGGATATTAAAGGGGTTAAAAAAAATTATAAAATCAAACATGAGCTGGGCATGGTGGCACACGCTTGTAATCCCAGCATTTGGGAGACTGAGACTGGAGGATCCGGGTTCGCAGCCAGCCTCAGCTACCTAGTGAGGCACTCCACAACTTAGTGAGACCCTGTTTCAAAATAAAGAATAAAAAATAGGGCTGGGGGTATAGCTCGGAGGTAGAATGCCCCTGAGTTCAATCCCTAGTACCGAAAAAAAAATCAAACATGAAATAAAAGTGGTAATTTATCCTGTAATCTCCATTCTTGGGAGGTTGAGACAGAAGGATAACAGATCAGCCTCAGCAACTTAGCAAGATCCTCAGCAACTTAGTGAGACCCTATTTCAAAATAAAAAATAAAATAGGGCTGGGAGTGTAGCTCAGAGTAGAATGCCCCTGGGTTCAATCCTTGGTACCACAAAAAAGAAAAATGTAACTTACCAAATAGATATGATACATTGATGTATTAACCTTATTCTTTATGGGGGTGCATTGTAATTATAAGTCATCGTGAGATTGAGAGTGATAGAAACATTCACGCACAAAGCATTTGCTAGGTGTTTCCCTCTCTGCTCCCTTCCCCTCCCCATAGGTAATATTTACATTGATAAAGACAACTTCATATATGAATAAGTTTTTATAATTTAACTATAGAATCAGTAATCATCTTCAATAAACCAATATTTATCTTTTCCTGCTCCCCTTCCTAAGGGAAAAGCCTTCATAAAACCTTTGGTTGGTTCAGGCCCATAAAATCTTTGGTTCACCTATTTTTTTTTTTTTTCGGTACTGGGGATTGAACTCAGGGGTATTCTACCTTTGAGTTATACCCCCAGCCCTATTTTTTATTCTTTATTTTGAAACCGAGTCTCACTAAGTTGCGGAGGGCCTCACTAAGTAGCTGAGGCTGGCCGAGAACCCGGATCCTCTGGTCTCAGCCTCCCGAATGCTGGGAGGGTCACCTATTTTTAAGAGAATAGTAAGGTACATTTCTTTTTATGTAAAAAGAAAAGAAGTCAAAAATCCCTTTTGGGGGTTAATAACTCCTAGTGCCATCCTCATCTCCCCAAGTTTCCAGTTGTTATAAACAACAGTTTTGTTTTAATGTGATTTTATTGGTGCATTATGATCTCACATCATAATGTATATCATGTTGACATTGACATACATGCACACAGTACTTAGCGCCCCCTCACCTCCCCTTCTCCCCCTCTCCCATACAGAATATTGAGACTGACACTCCCATACAGAGTTCTGGGATTTTCACATATGTACACACAGTTGATGTTAGTACTTCCAATAATGAGCCTCAGTCCCCCCCCCCCTTACCTTAGACCACTTCCCTGGCTTCACTGAGGTTTCTCCTCGATTATCTGCAGTCCTTCTGGTATACCAGTCACTCCCTAGATTGTCATATTAAAGAAAACAAAAATCCCTTCACTTTCTGTGACTGGCTAATCTCATTTAACATTAAGTTCTCCAGGTCCTTCCATTTCCTTACAAATGACATTATTTTATTTCTCTTTATTGCTGAGTAGAATTCCATTGTGTGTATTTTCCATAGTTGTGATTATGGAACCAACCCAGGGGTCCATCAACAGATGGGTTGGTTCCATAATCTGGTGATTGTGCATTGAACATGGGTATGCATGTATTACTGTATACCACTGAACATGGGTATGCATATATTACTGTAGCTCTCTAGTTTCAACCTCTTTGGAAAGATACCCAGGAGTGATATAGCTGGATCATGGTGGATCCATTCCCTGTTTTCTAAGGAATCTCCACATTGGTTTCCATAGTGGCTGAACTAGTTTGCAATCCCACCAACACTGTAGAAGAGTTCCTATTTCCCCACATCCTCACCAACAGTTATTGTTATTTGACTTCTTGATGATTGCCATTCTGATTGAGGTTAGATGAAATCTCAGTGTAGTTTTGATTTTCATCTCCTTAATTGATAATGAAGTTGAACATTTTTTCATGTATCTATTGGCCATTTGTATCTCTTTTTTTTTTTTTTTTTTTTTTTTTTTTTTTTTTTTTTTGGTGAGGTGTCTATTCAATTCAGTTGCCCATTTCTTGATTGATTGTTTTTTCTAGTGTAAAGTCTTTTAAGTTCTCTGTATATTCTAGATATTAATCCTCTGTCAGAGGGATAGCTGGTAAAGAACTTCTCCCATTCTGTAGACTTTATCTAGTTTTTTTTTTTTTATTTACTATACTTAATAAGATTTTTGTAGGTGCTTCAGTAAGGAAACCAGAAGTGAATGAAAAATAACAGGAGAAATACCTAAGCTAATCCTATTTCCATCTGTCAGCGAAGGACATGGAAGTGTATGTGGGTAAAGGAATGTCCATGGAATCTGTTCTTTAAGGAACTAATCTAATGGATGAAATAGATCCATTTTATTTCAAAATAAAATTGAAATTTCAAATGAGTCTTACCCTAGGAGGAATGACAGAGAAAAGGAGTGATTATATTCTAATATTCTAATTAAATCAGAGCAGATGAATCTACTTGATTTTTCAAGTACCAAAAGAAAATAAGCTTCTATTTTTATTTTATAATGAACTCATGTACCAAAAAATGTATTCAGAAAAAAAGATCTATAATGGTATTGAAGTCAAAGAAAGACCTAGATTAAAATGCAAGATATTCACTTGTAGAAAATTATATCTGATAAAATGAATAAAAAATGGAGCCAAAATAATTAAAGGAGAACTATTAACAAAAATGTTAGTGAAATGATTTATAATTGCCTTTCAAAGTATTATGTTTTTAAAAGATCTATAAAGGAGCCTACTGACAAAAAGAATAGGGAACTGGAAATATTGGCCTAAAGGGAGCTATGAAAATAATTTTTTTAAATTTGGCTTTTAACAAGAAAATTAAAGGGAAATGCGCAATTAAGAAATTATGATGTCTTTACGTAAAGGCATGAGGGAAAAAAAGAGAGAGGAAAATATATTGAATGTGAATCAGAGAGAGGGAAATAGCATTACATTAACAATGCTAACAGAGTCTGGGCTGATATGTCTAGAGTTAACTTAGATGTGTGGTCTCCTTCCCCTGAATTATTGTAAAGTCTCTTACAGGTCTTCCTGCTTGTACTCTTGCTCCTTCCAGTCTAGTTTCCCTCATCATGTCCTTTAAAAACTTTAGTCAGATCATGCCATTCCTGTGCTCAAAGCTCTTATATGACTCCTCCTTTCCTCCAGGCCTCACATCGTCAGATACAGTTGCCCCTCTGACTTCCTTTCTTATCTCTCTCCCCTAGAACACACTCTGGTCATACTACTACCCTTGAAGTCCCTACATATAACCAAGCACATACCCACCTCAGAGCTTCTCCAGCTCAGAAGTTCTCAGAAGGGGCACCAGACCCTTTAATGAACATATATGTATATATATATATATATATATATATATATATATATATATATATATGAATTATATATATAAATGAATTATATATATATGAATTATATATATAAATGAATTATATATATATAAATGAACATATATATGTATATATATAAACAGATATGTATATATGTTTTTGTTTTTGGTACTGGGAATTAAACCCAGGTACATTTCACCTCCGAGCTACACTCCCAGCCCTATTTTTTATTCTTTATTTTGAAACAGGGTCTCAGTAAATTGCGGAGGGCCTAAGTAGCTGAGGCCAGCCACAAACCTGCGATCCTCCTGTCTCAGCCTCCCAAGTACTGGAATTACCCACTTGGCTCCTTTAAGAGATCTTTAAGGTCTTAAAACAAACTCTTTTCTGGTCTTAACAAATTGCAAGAATGTAAAAGGATCCTGAGATCAAAATATTGAGGATCACTGCTCTAGCAAGTCCACTCCCACTTGGAGCACTCTTCCCTGAGACATCTGCTGGGCTTATTCTCACACACACCTTCATGACTTTGCTCGTACAGGTGCTGCATGGCTTACCATGCTGTTGCATCCTGGTAAACCTATAGCTGATTCAAAATATTCCAATTTGAAAATGCGATGACCAGCCGGGCATGGTGGCGCAAACTTGTAATCCCAGCATTCGGGAGGCTGAAACCGGAGGATCCGGGTTCAAAGCCAGCCTCAGCTACCTAGTGAAGCACTCCGCAACTTAGTGAGACCCTGTTTCAAAATAAAGAATAAAAAATAGGGCTGGGGGTATAGCTCGGAGGTAGAATGCCCCTGAGTTCAATCCCCAGTACCACAAAAAAAAGAAAAGAAAATGCGATGACCACATTTCTGTAGACCTGACTACTGAACCAGAGCTGAGCAACCCAGCTCACTTAGTTGTAGAGTACAGTTGTTGACCTTCAAGACTGTGTGGCTGCCTAGTAGCAGAGGCTAGGCTAACCCCCCCCCACCCCCCAGTGTGGCAAGAGAGCATCGCATCGAATATCTGCTAGACTGGGAAAAGTTTGAAATTTAAAATCCCAAGTTTGGGAATTGGGCATGGTGGCGCACGCTTGTAATCCCAGTACTTGGGAGGCTGAGACAGGAGGATTCTGGTTCTCCGGCCAGCCTCAGCTACTTAGTGAGGCCCTCTGCAACTTAGTGAGACCCTATTACAGAATAAAGAATAAAACAATAGAACTGAGGTGTAGCTTGGAGGTAGAATGCCCCTGGGTTCAATCCCTAGTACCGCAAAAAAAAAAAAAAAAAAAAAAATTTTCAAGTATGGTTTCTACTGAATGCATATCACTTTTGTTTTTTGTTCCTTCTCCTTCTCCTTCATAATAAAGTTGGGAAATCAAAATCTGAAGTTGAACCCTCATTAAGTCAAGGACTATCTGTACTTTACTCTCCCAGTGAGGTATGCCCTCAATACCTTCACTATCCTCACTCTCTCACCTAGATTACTGCTGTAGATACTCAGCTTCTGCTCTTGCCCCAAGCATTCCGTGCCCAGTAGCCAGAATGAGATGTGTGTGTGTGTGCGTGTGTGTGTGTGTGTGTGTGTGTGTGTGTGTGTGTGTGTAAGGGGGAAGGTACTCCGGATTAAATCCAGGGGCCTTCTACCTCTGAGCTATACTCCCAGCCCTTTTTGATTTTTGTTTTGAAACAGAGTCTCAGTAGGTTGTTGAGAATCTCACTAAATTGCTGAACCTGTGATCCTCCTGTTTAAGCCTCCCAAGTACTGGGATTATAGGCATGTGCCACCACACCCAAAGAATTGCCTGTTTTGCTCACTGATATTTCCCAAGCACGCAGAAGAGTGCCTGGTACACAGCAAATGTCTGTGGAATGCATGAGTAAATGAGTGTTGAGGAGTTGTTAAAAATGGATTTGCAAGACACATTGAAGCAATGCCTTTAGCTGATGAAGCAAGGAATTATGCATTCATAAACATTAATAAATAATTGGGAAATGCTTAAATGTTTATATGTTGATGAAAATAATAGTAAAAAAGCAACAAGTTGACAAATTTATCTGGTGGACTATGGCAGAAAAAAAAAAACAACTTTGAAAGTTTTTGTACTAGTAATTATGTACTCCAGCCTGAGAGAAACATATCTCAACTCCACCACTATTCATTAGTTAGAACTATCCACATAGCCTTGTGCTTCAAAAAGACACCCAAAAATATTATCCTACCATTTATCTGAAGGCAGAAACCTAGAAATATTTGATGAAAAACATTACAACCCGATGCAATTGTGTGGCAATTTTGGTAAAGGAATTTAATAACAAAATGTTATAAAACTCCTTATGAAAATTGATTCTGAAATATATAATGATTATAAAAGTAAATGAATGCTAATGTCATTATAAATAATAAGTAGTTTATTCTTGACATATATAGCAGAAAATTGGTTAAGATCAGTTATACATTCATTCTAACCTTATGAATGGTTTAGACTTGGGAGCTTTCATTCAATCCCTACATCTTTCCTTTCTTTTTTTTTTTTTTTGTTTTCTTTCCTTCTCTCCCTCTTCCTTCTTTCAGTAATTATTTATTAACCCAAAGATTCTAAGTAATGGGAATATAACCATGAATAGATGAGATTTCTATTCCTACAGAGCTTGCAGTCCTCTGGAAGAATGCTGACAAACAGGTGAACAGAATTTTTAAAAATCAAAATAGGTATAGATTTCATCAATGTTACAATGGGAATAAGCATTTGATAAAGAATAAAAAGGACAGTCACAAAAGCCTCTCTGTGCTGATATCTGAGTTGAGTCTAAAGACTGTAAAAGAGCTGATCTTGCAAACATCTAGAGGAAGAAAATTCCAGACACACAGAGCACGTGCAGAAGCCCAGGTGTGACTCAAGAATGTCGAGTAGACCTGTTACCTGAAGCTGAGGGAGGAAGGAAGAGAATAGTGGCGGATGGAAGTAGAGAGACAGTCAGGGACCAAACCACACAGGAACTTGTTAAGGTGATGGACTTAGATATTTATTCCAAGAGCAATGGAAAGTCATCAAAGAGATTAAAGCAGGAGATTAGCAAGATGTCTTTCGTGTTTTTGAAAGTCCACATTGGCTTTTTGGTGACAAAAAAAATAGAATTCAGGGGAGACAGAATGCTAAATGCAGAAGTCTATTTGATTTTCAATTAAGTTTAAGTAATTGAGAGGGAGAGAAAGGAATAGAAAACACATATTTGGTAAGAGAGTCAACAAATTTCCTGCTGGAGTAGACGCAGAGATAAAAGAAAAGGGAATTGGCAAAATGAGGGGGCCATTTTTTGAATAGAAGAGACAGTGAAGAAATAAATAGGAAGTGTACGTAGCTGAGAGTTTTTTATTTAACATATTCATTTGATATGCTTCCTATATATCTAAAAGGAGATGTGTCTTCCAGAAATTTCAAGTTAATATTAACATCTACTAGCACTTATATGAAAGGCATTTACTAGGTTGTTCTTTCATATGTATAGAAGGGTCATACATTTCACTCATACCAGAATTCATATATTCATATATATGAGCTGGGTGTGGTGGCACATGCGTGTAAACCCAGTACTTGGGAGGCTGAGACAAGAAGATCAGAGGTTCAAGGCCAGCCTCACCAACTGAGTAAGGCCTTCAGAGATTTTTTTTTTTTTTTCATACTGGGGATTGAACTCAGGGGCATTCTACCTCCGAGCTATACCCCCAGCCCTATTTTTTATTCTTTATTTTGAAACAGGGTCTCACTAAGTTGTGGAATGTCTCACTAGGTAGCTGAGGCTGGCCACAAACCCGGATCCTCCAGTCTCAGCCTCCCAAATGCTGGGATTACAAGCGTATGCCACCACACCCGGCTGCCTTCAGAGACTTGATGAGTCTCCATGTCAAAATAAAAACTAAAATTGGGCTGGTATCTAGCTCAGAGGTAGAAGATATGCAATATCCAGTACTGCAAGAATTTTTTTTTAATTATGTACATTCATAAAATGAAATTTATTTTCCTTACAACTATGGTAGCCTTCAGTTTGAATCCCCTCTGAGTAGGAAAAAAATTAAATTTCCAGCTTTACTTAAATTTAATCCCATCTAACATTTGAAAAATTACAAATGTTCATTTTTTTTAGTAATAAATATGCTCAATCTCTCATATGGTCTCCATCCACTCCCCCTAGCTCTCTTCCTGGGGCAGGGGGGAGGGTCCTTTCCTGTGGAGCCAGTGAAGGAAACCAATATAGCCTCCCTAGCAGGGAAGTCAGGACTCCAGTGCAGTGCCCGTAGCTCTCCAGGCTTTTGGTGCAACATTCTTGATCCCCCTGGATGTTGTTACCTTACCCTGTTGGTTTTTAAGATGGATGTTTAAGAGTGGCCAACTGGATTCCATTGTCCTAGCCTCGGCCATGGTCTGATAATGACTTGGTGCTGCCCAGGCCCCAGGTTATCCCGCACTGTCCAGCGACTGTCTCTACATCTTGCTCTGCCTCAGCGTAGGACACACGTCTTCTGAAATCCCGCTGGGCTCTTGTTCTGCCTGGGTGACTCCTCTGGCAAGCTCTCCTGCTCAGTGTTCAATGATGTGGGGTCACTCTACATCACAGAAAATCCAAGGTCATTCAGGAAAGCTAAATTTCCAAGCCTTCATCCACCTGATCATAGTTCATTTTTATGTGACTGTGCTCCAAATTGGTTTATTGCCGCCAGAAAGCTTCCTTCCTCCCGGAGTCTCAGCTCTTGAGTGGGAGGGTGAGAGATGACCTGCCCACGCTGTGTTCTCTCTTAATTAAAGCTTAATTAAAGAATGCACAGCTCCAGGCAGAACCAGGGACCCAGAGAGGGAAAACTGCACTGAGAGAGATCTGCTTCCCTCCCTCTCTCTCCTCTGCTTCCCTTGATTCCCTTGAGTTCTAGGTTTTATACTAGAGAGGGCCTGGCAGCCAGAGGAAGAAGGGATAACATTCTTCTGTCACTGGAACACCATGTGTTTAGCTGACTTCTACCAGCTTATGCGGTTACCGTCCTGACATATGAATCCAAGTTTATATGTCAAAAGCAGAATCTTCATTTATTTTACACTCATCCTACATAGATAGAAGCCTCCTTAAAACCAAGGTAAGGATCATGCAATCAAAAAAGCAGCAAAAATATATTATTAATTTTCCAAATATTATGCAAAGTATATTTATTATCTGACTAGATCTTTACATCAAATGAATTACCCAATAGGTGCTATTATTACTCCTATTTTATAGATGAGGAAATTGATGCTCATGAAGGTTATATAACAGATTATAAAAAATGCTTCTGGGATTCCTACCAGTTATGTCTAGCTCATATTAAAATGACTTTTCGTAAACCAGGTGTGGTGACACGCATATGTAATCCCAGTACCTAGGAGGCTGAGACAGAAGGATGACGGGTTCGAGGCCAACCTCCGCAACTTAATGAGGCCTTCAGCAACTTAATGAGACCCTGTTTCAAAATTAAAAAATAAAATAGGGCTAAGAGTGTAGCTCAGAGGTAGAATACCTCTGAGTTCAATCCCCAGTACCATAAATAAGTGCCTTTTCTTAAAGTGTTTATAGTTAATCCTTATAGAGAAAGGAAAATAAAAGTCAAAGATTAAAAACAACAAATTAACCAGGCATGGTGGCACACACTTGTAATCCCAGCATTTGGGAGACTGAGACTGGAGGATCCGGGTTCCCAGCCAGCCTCAGTTACCTAGTGAGACACTCTCCAACTTAGTGAGACCCTGTTTCAAAATAAAGAATAAAAAATAGGGCTGGGGGTATAGCTCAGAGGTAGAATGCCCCTGAGTTCAATCTCCAGTACTGCAAATAAATAAATAAATAAATAAATAAATAAATAATATAGATGGATATAGAGTGATTTAAAATCTATACACTACCAAAAGTTTCAGAGGTAAATAATTTGAATGAAGTAACAGATCCATTAGGAATGGTTAAGAAAACAGACCAATCTTGCAGAGAGAAAGCTGACTTTATTTCCCAACCCCCAACATCTCAATAGCTTAACACAACAGAATTTTATTTTTTGTTCACATTTCATCTTCCACATGAACTGACAGAACTTTCTGCTCCACGCAGTCACTCAGAGCTCCCATATTGCAGCTACACCATCCCAAGCACCCAGCCTCCCAGGATATTCTGCCAGGGGGGAAGATAAACAAGAAATGTGCATGGGCGTCTTGCTACCTCAGCCTGGAAATGATACCTTCTATGCATAAGCATTTCATTGGTCCAAACTTGTTTGTGGAGCATCTAATTGCAAGGTGGTAGGAATGCAGGAGAATTGATGGAACTTTTGACCTGTCTCTGTCCCAGTCCCATGAACATGATTCACACACTCAGCCCCATGCCCCCTCCTAATTTCAGCTCTTTCTTTTCCAAGGTTGCTTTTAGGTTCATAATAAATATTATTATCTTTTTGTAGAGGCAGCTTTGTGGCTGGAAAAGAATATTGCAAGAACTTCATGAATACTAGAGACTAACTTCTGGGTCTGAGATCATTGTAACTTTTTTTTTAAATGACATAGTGTTTATAGAATGAAGGAATGTACTTACTCTCACATCTTTTAAGAACTAGATACCAAGAAACAGAAGAATGAGCACACTGGTGTTTGCAAGGTTTCTGCAACCCCGGCCTTACTTCTGGTTTAAAGACACAAGAGCAACTTAAAAGTAAAACATTCCACTATTTTGCAACTAGCTCTCCAACCACAAGTGACAGGTTTCCAATTTTAAAAATTCCTATGGCATCACAGAAACTTGAGTAACAGAATCTTGCAGCTTTGATTATTAATACAGGTTACTTAGACTTTACTGTAAAAATTCTCCTCAAGTCTCTGCCTTTAGAAAAATGTAAGGAAGTAGCGCCAGCTAGTGGTAAGAATGAAAGGAGCGGTTAAGGGGTTGCTTGCTGAAGAAACTGTGATTTTAGGCATTTGTTAAAATGAGCATTATTATCATAGATAAAGTTAAGTTTCCAAATAAAAGGTATTTTAGGACCTTGAAACTGAGACCCAAGAGATTAAATCCTCTTCTCAGAAAAGAAGGATAAATGGAAGATGTTATGATGTTTCAAAGTATCACTTCTGATAATGATACAGATGAAACCCAGGTGAATTGAATCAGGCTCTGGTGATGATGAGATGATTATTTACAACCCGAGACTATTCTTACCAAAGAGCCAAGTGGCTTACTCACTTTAGGATGTTTGTATGTCCTACGTCAAAGTCCTTAGCACCGCCTCCAGCTCACGCAGCATTTAGTAAAGGCCAGAAGAGGGCGCTCCACACTTATTTGTCAGCCAGCATCAGAAATTATTGGCAAGACTTGCAGGAAATGAAAATCAAAACTACATTGAGATTCCATCTCACCCGTCAGAATGGCAATCAAGAATACAAATAATAATAAATGCTGGTGAGGATTAGGCTGGAAAAGAACACTTTTACACTATTGGTGGGAACATAAATTAGTTCAGCCACTATGGAAACAATATGAAAGTTTCACAAAAATAACTAAAAATAGAACTAGCATATGATCCATCTATACCATTTCTCAGTATTTATCCGAAAGAACTAAAGTCAGGATGCTATAGAAATACCTGCATATCCATGTTTATAACACCATAATTGATAATAGTCAAGTTATGGAATCAACCTAGGTGCACATCAACAGACTTATGGATAAAGAAAATATGGTATATATACTCAAAGGAGTATCATTCAGCTATAAAGAACAAAACTGTGTCATTTTCAGGAAAATGGATGGAATTAGAGATCGTCATGTTAAGCGAAATAAACCAAAACCCAGAAAGACAGCCGGGCATGGTGGGGCATGCTTGTAATCCCAGCATTCGGGAGGCTGAGACAGGAGGATCCGGGTTCGAGGCCAGCCTCAGCTACCTAGTAAGGCCCTCTGCAACTTAGTGAGACCCAGTTTCAAAATAAAGAATAAAAAATAGGGCTGGGGGTGTAGTTTGGAAGTAGAATGCCCCTGAGTTCAATCCCCAGTACCATAAAAAAAAAAAAAAAACCCAGAAAGACGAGCATGGTGTGGTGTGTTTTCTTTCATATGTGGAATTTAGAAAGAAAGAAAAACATGAATATAAAAGTGAGCGTATTGGTGAAGAGAAAGGGGATCAAGGAGAGAAGGGAGGGGAGGGCAAGCTTGGGAAATGGGAAGGTAGAAAAGATGAAAATATGTGATGTGTGTGAATGAATGTGTCACAGTGAAACTCATTATCCTGCATAGTTAATTAATATGCACTCATTAAAAAAGGGAAATTAGAGCCGGGCGTGGTGGCGCACGCTTGTAATCCCAGCATTCGGGAGGCTGAGACTGGAGGATCCGGGTTCGCGGCCAGCCTCAGCTATCTAGTGAGGCCATCTGCAACTTAGTGAGACTCGGTTTCAAAATAAAGAATAAAAAATAGGGCTGGGGGTATAGCTCGGAGGTAGAATGCCCCTGAGTTCAATCCCCAGTACCG
>PVLC010018537.1:0-31807 GCA_004027655.1 Graphiurus murinus
AGGAGGAGAAGGAGAAGTTCAGAAAAAAAGTCATGTAAAGAAAGATGCAATGGCAAATATGGACAATGTTAAAATATGCTGGCATATTAACTGTAAAAACCTTTTCAGAAAAAGAATTAAAACAATCTAATTTTGTATTTTAAAAAGGTAACACTAAAATTATCAACAAAATGACAGGATGTGGGGGACAAAGTTAAAAGTGGTCTAAGATTCCTGCCAGGTTTAAGAGGAGAGTCAAAGTAATAAATAACTTAGAAAATTTATGGCTGCTCATTAGATTAAAATTTAAAGGGTAACACTAAAAGTTTAGGAGCATAATGTGTAAATTCCAAAAATAACAGTGGGACTGGGGAGAGGAAGGAACAGAGAGAACTTCATTAACCTAACAGAAGTCAGAATAAATATAAAAATGAAAATAGTAAATTAAAGTACAAATAATGGATGTACATAAAACCAGCTCTGTCAGTAAAAACAATAAATATAAATAGATTAAGCTTAATAAAAATGCAGAGATTAATAAACTAGAAATTTTTAAAAATCCAGCTGAAGGTTATTTACAAGATACACAATAAACGTAAGGAGAAAGGAAGTTTGACAGGAAAGGAATGGCGTGGTGGATTGAATCATTGCTCCCAGTTCTTCATAACTCTCTGCTCCACACCCTGGCCCTCGCCTGGTTCCCTGCCCCTTGACTTTGGGCTTGGTCATGGAACTTCCTTTAGGCCAGAAGCAACAGCGTGCCAGTTCTAAGAGACTCGCATGTTTTCTGTTGCCCTCCCTCTTGCAACTTTGTCATGGCCATGGGAAGATCGCCAGTAAAGCTGCTGTCCCAGTAGCAGGGACACCCCCCAAAACACTTGTAGAATAGAGATTCCCCAGCCAAGCCCAGGCCTAGGGGCAAGAAGCAGAGCTGCCCAGCGCAGCACAGCTTAGATCAGCAGAGCCCCAGCGGACTAGTGTTCTGTGAACCAATCTTTTATTTTAGACTCATGTGCTTAGGTGGCATAATAGGGAGATATAAGGCCTATAATCTCCTGCCCACCGTTTTGAACCCTGGTTTTGTACAAGGTGCTTTTGTATTTTGCTAACCTGCCAGCTCAGCAGGCCTCGGCAATGCTAGGGTCCATGGGATGGCCTCCAGTTTCCCCACGTCCTTCTTTAGGTCTTAATCCCCTTTATGCAACTATGATCACAGTGACTTATCTGCATTTAGTTTTTGCCAGTTTGGCCTAGAATGTTGTGGGTGTGGTCCACTACTCAGTACAGTGGTTCTAGCTCGCTTGTTTCCGGAAGGCATTTGGGTAGAATACTCTTTTCAATGTTATTTTTTTAATAGCCTAGGAAGAAGATGAATTCTGCCAGTCCACTGAGTTTACCTTTTGTTCATAATTAATGGTCTCCTGTTTAATATTTAATCAATATTTCCTCTCTGATCTATTTGTCCATGTGGAGGGGGCACTGGGTATTGAACCCAAAGGTATTCTACTTCTCAATTATGCCCCAGCCATTCAGGGTCTCATTAAATTGCTGAGGCTGGCCTAGAACCTAGCCTCGAACTTGCCATCCTCCTGTCTCAGCCTCCTAAGTACTGGGATTACAGGTGTGTTGCCACCATGCCCGACTCCTCTGACCTATCTATGCTTAAGAACCTCTTTGTAGTTTTGGGAGCTAGTTTACATTGCTCAGCAAAATCTCTTTGGGCTGCCCATTCTGTACCCACTTGTAAGTTGCTCATGCTCTCTGTTTGACTCCTTCAATTTTGGGGAAGAAGCCAGTTGTGATGGTGTGCACTTGTAATCCCAGCACTTGGGAGGCTGAGACGGGAGGATTGCAGGTTTGAGGCCAACTTCAGCAATTTAGTGAGGTCCTTCACAACTTAGTGAGACCCTGTTTTAAAATAAAATAGGGCTGGGGTGTGTAGCTCAGAGGTAGAATGTCCCTTGAGTTCAACCCCTAGTAGCACAAAAAAATTTCTTTTTCTTGGAAAGCTATGTTTTTCTTGTAGTAACCTCTTTGCTTCTGATAGATAGTGACGATGTGAAGTCAACAAAAGCTAATCAGGTTGGCAAATTTTCCATTCACATCAATGTTACCCAAAACTTGTGGACCTAGCAGCGGTATTCAGCAGAGTCCAAGAAACTAAAATAACGTCAGATTGTTGCAGTAAGCTTCTACCAAAGTACAGGGGGAAAAAAGAGTCTCTAAGCTGTTGAAGAGGAGTTCAAGATAAATCATATTTCTATGAAAAATTGATGTAGCATCAAAACACAATCTAGCCCGTGACATTTCAGTGCGCTCGTGTTATGAAGGTGTAATGCCTGTGTTTTATACCTGAGCACAGTAAAAGTATCTGGAGTGTGGGGAGAGCTGCCTCATTACTTAGACTCTTAAATTGCCACCCTGCATTTTTTAAAGTCACATAAAAGAATGCTTTGTGATATAAGGACTGCATTGATATTCCTACATTCCATCTCTGGAGTGAAAAAAAAAATATGAAGCAATATTTTAAAGAACCATCAGTTTCAATGTTTATGGCAATAATAAAAAAAACTTTTTAAATAGAGAATGTTCAAAAAGATTTGAGTTTTTGTACCAGATACAACACAAGGCCAAGATACTAAGTTTATGCAGTGACAGTTATTTGGGAAACAAGGTATGATTTCAGGCAACTGTGGATGATTCATAAACAGAACAGAATCTCGAGGAGCAATAGCAGGAAAACCTGAGCATCACAATTTTTTTCTTCACTAGAAATAACATAGTTCAGTTTTGGTCGAGTAGCCATCGCAAGGCTACTCACCAGCAAGTTGTGAACCTATTTTACTCAAAAAGCTAAAAGGTGTCCTCAAGGCCACAAATGGTCAATTTTGTGGCAGGCATCGTGCTGCTGCCAGATTTCCAGGGGTGAAGGGTTGACGTCATGTCAACCCCCAGCACGCTGTCTCTGGTTCACGTAAGGCTCCAAGACTTTTGTTTGGGTGCTTTTTGTCCCATTCATCCCAATTCTTCACTCTTTTTCCCCTTTCTTGCAGGCCACCATTCTAAATACCATGTATTTCCAATCATGCATTTAGTTAATGCTTCTTATTCGTTGGTTCCAAGAGCTAGGAATGCACTCATGAATAAAATGTACGAAAACTCTGCCTGCCTCAGCCTATATTTATTTTAGTAAGAGATGATCAATTTTTAAAAAATCAAGTAGGAAACATCATTAAAGAGTTATAAGAACTAAGGAAAAAATAAAGCAGAAAGGAAGATAAAACTGTTTGGAGTGGGGATGCCACTTTAAACAAGGCTGCCAGGAAGAGCCTCAATCAAAAGGTGACCTTTGAGCCGGGCATGGTGGTGCCCGCTTGTAATCCCAGCATTTGGGAGGCTGAGACTGGAGGATCCGGGTTCGCGGCCAGCCTCAGATAGCTAGTGAGGCACTCCACAACTTAGTGAGACCCTGTTTCAAAATAAAGAATAAAAAATAGGGCTGGGGGGTGTGGCTCGGAGGTAAAATGTCCCCAGGTTCAATCCCCAGTAACAACAACAAAAAAAAGGTGACCTTTGAACAAAAAAAGGTGAGTGAGCCTGCCAGGCAGGTATCCCAACAAGGATGTAGGGGACGGCCTGTGCAAAACCCTGAAGCCTTTGCTTCCAGCTGCTACATAGTATTTCATAGTGTGCATCACACACATTTAACTCACACATTCTCCAAGAACAGCCCTGTGTGAATCCAGGGGCATTCCACTTCTGCACAACACTCCTAGCCCTATTTTATTTTTTAAATTTTGAAACATGATCTCACTAAGTTGCAGATAGCCTCATTAAATTATCGAGGCTGGCCTCAAACCTGCAACCCTCCTGTCTCAGCCTCCCAAGTACTGGAATTATAAGCACATGCCACCACACCTGGCTTCAACCAAGTACTTCTGAATCCCCCCAGAATAGCCACATCTGTCCACACCACACCCCCAGCAGCCTACTGGGGCTACCACGAGGCTGTTAAAGGTTTTGTCCAGATTTCTAATTTTCGCCAATATGATGAAAATAGAATTTTAGATGTAGGATGTCTTTGATAGTGAAATAAGGATGAAATGGAATTTTGTCTGTATCTGAGTTTATTCCAGATGGGTTGTTGGATCCTGTTTCATGTAGGAATAGCAGCAGGTGAACTATTACTAGGGCTGCAATAAAGAAAGATAAAATGAAGTGAAATGCGAAGAATCATGTAAGAGTGGCTTTATCTACTGAGAAGACGCCTCAGATTCGTTCTACAAAGGTTGTATCAATATAAGGAAGAGCGGATAAAAGATTTGTAATGACGGTAGCTCCTCAGGAAGATACTTGTCCTCATGAAAGAACATACCCTATGAACGCAGTTGCCATAACTGCAAACAAAAGAATGATTCCAGTATTTCATGTTTCAATAAATGTGCAGTACCCTTAGTATATACCACGTCCTACATGTAAGAATAAACAAATGTAGAATGTGGAGGCTCCATTTGCGTGTATATAATGGATTAGTCAATCGTAGTTTATATCTTGGCAAATATGTGTAACGGATGAAAATGCTGTTATTGTGTCAGATGTATAGTGCATGGCTAGGAATAATCCTGTAAGGATTTGAATGCCTAGGCAAGCTCCTAGAAGTAACCCAAAGTTTCATCAAGCTGAGATGTCGGAGGGGGTCGGTAGGTCGATGAAAGAGTGGTTAAGAATTTTAATGAGAGGGTGAGACTTACGGATGTTTGTCATTAGTGTTTTTATAGCTGAATTACAACGATGATTTTTCATGTCATTGATTTTGGTTAGAGTTCATGTAGAAACTATGACTTACGTTTTATTTCTGTTAAGTTTACTGTTTGTATTTGGCTTTTTAGGGGTTTCTTTAAAGCCTTCACCTGTTTATGGTGGGTTATGTTTAATTTTAAGTGGTGGTGTTGGTTGTGGTGTTGTATTATATTTTGGTGGTTCGTTTCTAGGGTTAACAGTATTTTTAGTTTACGTGGGTGGGATACTAGTTGTGTTTGTGCACTCAATGGCTATAGCTACTGAAGAATATCCTGAGACATGGGGTTCAAACACGTTAGTTTGAAGCATGTTATTACCACGGTTTGCATTTTAATTTTATAATAAAAGGTTATAATAAGATTGAGATTGTAGTAAATTTTAATGGGTTGGAGGATTGAGTTTTATTTGAGGGGGATGAAGTTGGTTTAATTAGTGAAGATTCAATAGGTATAGCTGCTTTATATAGCTATGGAAGTTGATTAATGATTGTGGCAGGTTGATCTTTATTTGTTAGCATTTTTATTGTGATTGAGATCACATGTGGTAACTAAATAATTACTGTGAGAACTGTAAATATTGATAGGAAAAATGATAGAAAGTATAATTTAATTAATCCTATTTGGTTAGAAGTTAGGGTTGATGCTGTAAATTGAATAGTAGAGATAAGTTTTGGCATAGATTTTTCCAGTCATATAATACCTATGAGGGAGATGCTGAATTGTGGCTAATAATAAGGTTGTGTTGGGAAGTATGCAGTAAAAAATTGAGGTGAAATACCCAAGAGATTAGAAAATTTCATATGTTCTGAGGTAGTTTTAAATTTGCAAAAGCAGTTATCATTGCTTTTGTATAGGAATTGGGTTTTTTTTTTTTTGCTATTCTTATTGTAGTAAATATATATAACATAAAATTCACCATTTTAAGTGTACAATTCAGTAGCACTAATTATAGTCAGAGCTTTTTGCAACAACCATTACTATTATTTTCAAAGTTTGTCATCACCACAAAACACCATTGCTTTTTAATTTGCATTATCTTTGATACGTCTTCATATGTTTTTCAATTCATTCACATTTAATTTTTCCTTATGCACCATAAGAAAGCAAATGAAGCTAGTAAAAGCTCTAAGTACTACTACAGCACCATTGCTTTGGAGTCAGTCAGCTATATATATATCAATCTTCCAAGTACTGGGATCACAGGCATGCACCACCCACCTAGCTCAAGCAGCTTTGGATTTGAATCTTAGCTCTTGCTTTACTGTCTGGGTGATCTTGGGAAAGTTGCTTACTCTTTATGAGCCTCAGTTCCCTGATCCGTAGAATGGAGATAATAGTACTAAGTCTTCTAATGTCTCCTAGGTATTAGATTAGATGATATATGTAAAGGATAATCATCATTCCCAGTAAAAGTCCTTGGTAAACAGCAACTAATGTGGGGAATGGTGGCACATGGCTGCAATTCCAGTACCTGGGAGGCTGAAACAGAGGATGGCAGGTTCCAGTAGTGAGACTCTCAGCAGCCTAGTGAGATTCTGTTTCAAATAAAAAAATGAAAAGGGTTGGGGATGCAGCTCAGAAGTAGAATGCCCCATTGTTCAACACCCAGTACCCCCCCACACACACACGCACACACTAGCAATTAGCATTCCTCTAATTAATAGCAATATTAACAATGTTAAATAATAATGCTGTTGACATTAATAATATCAAATTACTAATATTAATTATTATTGATTATCTGCCATTTTACCTGAATCTGCCCTAACACAAATGGTGGGACAACTGACCTTCCATGTCCTTGCTACCAATGGACTGGTGTCAGGATTGGGAAGAGGAAGAAGCAGTACTGATAAAAAAATTTCCATGCAGAACCAGAAGGGGAAGCAAGAAAGGTTAAACAGCATTGAGCCAGTCATCTTAAATCAGGGACAATCCCAGCATCAGCAGATGAGGACAGGAGGTTCCCCAAGGGACCAAAGTTCCATTTCTGAGCTGCATGAGTGCACACTCCCCACCAGGAGAAGAAATGGCTCTGTGTGCCCTTCTGCCCTGCCAGAGAAAGATGCTCGGCCATGCTGATAGACACCCAAATCTCAAGGATGGCCAGACGCACTTTCCTCCCTCCCTTCCTTCCTTGCCCTAATTTTGAAATGCTGAGATATGTTACTGCATGTTTTGGATCCGAATCTCTTCAATTTAATTGATGACACAAATATATAAATAACTACCCTTGGCAGATTTCACTGATGATGTGAGATCCATGACCATCAGTATTTTTTTGAAACATGAGTCAGGTTTGGCTTCCCTCTATTATTATTGTGTGTCCTGTAACCAGCAGCATATACTTCGATCATTTCATGAAGCTGGCCAAAATGCAGAAAGGAAGAACGCAAAGCAAAACAAAGAAACAGCATCCACGTGTAGGAAAAGGGTTTTCAATGCAAAAGTGAGAGTCCAGTAGAATAAACACTTCAATCGAGCTGTTCACTAGCATTTGAAAAAGAAAGAAATTAATTACTCCTGCTTAAGTAGTTTTTAAAGCATATTTAATTTTTTTTCCCTAGCTAATAGCTCCTCTTTTTCTTTTCAGAATATCTAATTGTAGAATTGGCTGACTGAAAATTTGTGCTTTGGGTTAGAAAAAGAATATTTAGAAATCCTTTCCCCCAAAAAAGCAAGTGGGAGTGGAAATTTGAAAGAGGACCGCCTAATTCAGCACTAAAACCAGTGCGAGGAGCGGTGTGTGCGTGTGTATGTGTGTGTGGTACAAAATGCGCTTTTCAGAGGGCTGAGAGGTGGATGGGAATGTTTGCTTAGCTCCTCTGAGAAGAAGAGGAAAGGTGCCTCGACCTCCTCCTCTTGTTTCTTCTTCAGAATAATTTGGAGGGAATTTGTGATGCAGAAAAGCTTAAGGAAAAAAGGATATCCATTCTGTGTGGTGGAACATTTTTGAAAAAAAAATTTGCTTTCTTCAAACAAGGTATGTCTGATGAATTGCTAAGCTGTGCATAGAGTTTCTTTCCATTCATTATTATAGAAACAAAAACTGTATTTGTCATTAAGGAACTAGATTACATACCTTAACTAACTAATCAGGAAATTTCTGTTTCAAGGGAGTTGGGAGTGGGTGTTAGTCAGCATCCTCTTAAAGAACTAGTAATATAAATATTATTATATATGCATGTACTTATCAGTTATAAATAAATTATGCTAAGATGTTAATATTAGAACAAAGTTTTCACTGTTTCTTCAAACCAACTTAATTATGGTTAGAATAAGTTGAAAGATATGATAATTGTGTAAAATTTTAAAGCAATTTTTGTCTTGCTTTTTCAACTTTGCTTCCCATACAGAATACAATAGCAATACAGCAACTTGCTTATAACAATGTATGAAAAGCTGTATGAGAAATTGGCACGCTGGTGCTAATAAAGGAGAAGTTGTTGAATGTGAGTCTCTCCTCTCTATTCAGGCAGCTCTCAGTGGAATGTGGCTGGATGTGCTATTCTTTCTTGTTTACACTGGAAGCGGTTTTTCTTAGGCTGAATGCTTCTGTTACTGATAAGACCAAGAAGGGGCTGGCATTGTTAAATCTACCATTGTAGCTCAACTTTGCACAGGACGATGGGATACAACATCTCTTTTCAGCATGATTTGTGTCAAACTAGTATAAACATGAAATAAATGCCTGAAGCCTAGGTTAAACAGAGAAGATGAGATTGAATAATAGACATGATCCTCTGCTCCGAACAACCCACAGCATCTTGGCCATCCCCAGACAAAGAGTGGAATTCAAGATTTTCTTGGGGTTTATTGTAAACACAAAACCAAGCATTCTTGGCCATGGTGGTTGTTCAAAAATGTGTGCGCTAAGAAAATGGTCTTTTACCATTACGTTGTGTTGCAATAAATTTGGAAGTTTTGGTGGTAAAGTTCTGAGGTTGTTTTTCCCTCGGTCTCTTGAAAGATGAAACGCCCTGCAGCAAGGCAGGATCAAAGACTGTTTGTGTATTTTCTCTGTGTGTGTGTGAGCTGCAAGTGGCAGCTACCGTAGGAAAGCTGGACATGCCCATCTTTTATTTATTGGCTTAAAATACTCTCTTTTGTAAAAGTGCTATAGACAAAGAATTATAAGACTACAAGGACTGCATTTTTAATTGCGATATGCTAATTTCCCAGACTAAATTTCATTTAAACATAATTTGCACCTCACCCCTGAAAAGGAAATACCTTAGGAATATTGGAAAGGCTAGAGTGTATGGATCTTATTTAGAAGATCTAGTGATATATCCAACCAAATTATTGGTTGCATGAAGAATAGATTCTTTCAAAGAAGTTACGGCAGGCTTGAGGATGGTTTGCAAATAGCATCCTGAGAACAAAAATGCCTGTGCTGTTCTCGGCTATATTTCCCGTAAGATGCCTCAAATGCAGGAGAACAGTGTGGGTTTGATGCAGTGTGCCAAACCAGGAGTCCTCCGGTGCAAAGCCAGCTCTGCCTCTACCTAGCTGTCACCTCTGGAAAGATGTGTGATATTTCTCCACTTTTTGTTTCTTCTTTTGAAAATAGAAATAGCAATGCCTCCCAGGGTGGTCATGCGGCTCAATATTGAGGCTCAGCTTTTCTTTTTTGGTGGTACTGGGATTGAACCCAGGAACATTCTACCTCTGAGCTATACCTCCAGCCCTATTTATATTTTTTATTTTGAAACAGGGTCTCACGAGGTTGCCGAGAGTCTTGCTAAGTTGCTGAGGTTGGTCTTAAGCCTGTAATCCTCCTGTCTCCGCCTCCCAAGTACTGGGATTACAGGTGTGCGCTACCACGTCTAGTTACCAACAGATTTGAAAGGTGAATACTTCTATAGAAATGTATTTTTCCCATTTATTAAAAAAATAAGATTGTATTGGGAGGAGCCACTGGTCTTATACTAAATGCTTCATAGCCTGCAGGATGTCCCCAGTATATGTGCCCGCATGTGCAACTTCTCTGGCTCTCATTTGGAGTTGTGAGCCAGGCATTAACAGCAGTGGGTGCAGGGCAGAACACCTGGATTGGTCAGTAGAAGGGGCATCTAGCTGTGTGACCTTAGGGAGCGGCTCAACATTGTGTCTCCTTTCCTCACATATGAAATGAAGATGTTGGACAAGATGGTCGGTAAGTCCCTCTTTCAATCCTATGTTTCTCTGCACAGAGACATCCCCAATATCTAGACTGGCCAAGCCAATTTCATTATTGAGACTCTATGTATATTAAAAATGAAGAGGTATCAAAACAGTGTTTTGGAATCTATGATATGTTTTAAATATTTAGGTTTACCTAAAGACTAATGCATACAAAAATGAAATTTAACATAATTGTATTCTTCACAAGACAAGTAAAGGAGATTATGTGTCTCTATATCTGTGTGTGTGTGTGTGTGTGTGTGTGTGTGTGTGTGTGTGTGTGTGTGTGTTTCATAGTACACGGGAAGTGTGATCCAAGTTGTAGGATAGACCTTTTCCAGTTTTCTGGTGTATTTCCGTTATCATCTGCATAACCTCATGTGGAGATAATGTCAAATGTATAAGTTTAAGGGCTTTCATGTAAGGCCAAAGCCAAATGTCTCCCCTATGCTATGAATTCTATGGGGTTGTCAGGTAGGAGGCTCTACCACTTCTTAAACGTATTGATTCTAGCAGTCACTTAGTCTATGGGCCTCGGTTTTCTCATCCGTACAAGGGGTCTATTATCTAGCTTCGTAGAGCTGTGATGAAGAACTACAATCAGTGCCTGGCACACCATCAACACCTAAGTATTAGCAAATATGTCCTTTATTATAAGTGACTGGAACAAAGAAATTAGATCAGCTGTGAAATCATCCTTTTTCAATCATCTTCAAACTTTTAAATATTAACTCTTTGGATATGGTAAACAAACCAATTTGTGGGTTCCTGTAATATTGGCACAATTTTTGGAAACTGGTTGGCAGCTTTTCATCCAGAGGATCTGAGGATCTGAGCTAATCAGTCACTCAGCAAAGGAGGGGCCAGACAGGCAACTTCTGTGACAGTTGTAATTTGATAATGCCCAAGAGTGCCCCCCACCCCCACCTTGCTGCTTTAAAAAGTGTCTCCTTCTGATCTGCAGAAAACAGTGAAATTCCTTCCCCCTAAACGCAGAGCATGAGAAAGTGCGCAGGGAAGTAGCCAGCTTACAGTCGGCACTCCTAAAGCAAATGGCAGCAGCAAACAGCTTCTGATTTGGGAGAAAATAGGTCAAGAGAGGAACAAGAAGCCAGGCGAAGTTAAGATCATCAGAAACACATACACACACACACACACACACACACACACACACACACACACACGAAAAGCAGTCTGGGAACACTAGGTGAGTTCCTGTTAGCAGACCAGAAGTGAACCAGCTGAAAGGCTAGGAAAACCCCACGGAATGCCCCAGTCACATGCTCACGATGCAGCCAAGACTATTTTCACTTTGTTTATTGCGTTTTCCATGGTTACCTCATCTGTAAAACAAACAATCGTGGACACTGGCTTTAGAAATTGTTTTTAATCAGCTAGAAACTTTTCTGCTTCAGCAAGTTGCCAACCTTAGAAGAAGCCCTTTGAGGCTCTATCTGAAATGCTCAGGGCTGCCCAAGGGTGCACAAAGCAGACACCAGGAGGTGCTAGGGTGGGGCCACCTATGAAAACCGTACTGAGGTGACCTGTACTCAGCAAATCGTCATGCGTACCAGGTGCTGTGACTCAGCAGGAATCCATCGCCACATCCCAGTGTGTAAGTCCTGAGGAACAAAGGTGCACTGAGGTTAATAGGTGCCAAAACCCTCTCCCGAGTCAAATCTCCAAGCCAGAGTCTCGCAACACAGAAATATTAGTTTGCTTTCAATTTAATTCAGAGACTATTTTTTAAATGATGTTTGTGCATTATTATGATCTTATAATTTTAAAAAATTGGGTCCATTTTTAACTCATATTTCTTTCACTAGATTTTTGTTTTTTCAATTCTTTTTAAGACTTGAATGCTAGATGCCATTCCTTGGCCATTTGACCAAAATCTACTACTGTCTAGAAGATTTTCATGACAATGGACTGAAGAGCCTTACAAAAATCTGAGCAGAGGAAGGACAAAAATAGAGAATTGCTTCCCTTCTGTCTTAGTCAGTTTGGGGCTACTATAACAGAATACCATAGACAAGGAGACTTAAACAATAAATATTTATTTCTCACAGTTCTAGAAGCTGAAAAGTCCGAGATCACAGTGCCCAAGGTTTCCTATTTGATGAGGTCCCACATCCTGGTTCATACAGTCATCCTCCTGTACCCTCACATATCATAAAGAGAGTGATAGCTCTCTGAGGTCCCTTCCATAATGGCACTAACCCCATTCATGACCTAATTACCCTCCAAAGGTCCCACCTCCTAGTATTATCCAATTGGGGATTAAGACCCAAAATATGATGATTAGAGGGACACAAATGCTCAGTTCATTGCACCACGGGCCTAGAAGAATTTAGCTAGACGGCAGTCACAAACCCATGTGTTCTTGGTCCATTCAGACTGATATAACAGAATGCCAGAGGCTGGGTGGTAATAAACAACAGAAATTCATTTCTATGGTTCTGGAGGCCGAGAAGTCGGAAATCAAGTCAACAGCAGATTCCAGGTCTGGTAGTTCACAGCTGACATATTCTCATGGTGAAAGAAGCAAGGCTCTCTCTCTGGTGACTCTTTTGTGAGGCACTAATCCCATTCATAAGAGCTCTACCCTTAGGAGTTAGTCACCTTCCAAAGACCCTACCTCCTGATGCCATAACCTTGGGGGTTAAGATTTCAAAATGTGAATTTGGGGATTTTTTTTTTTTGGTAGAGGGACACAAACATTCAGACCATAGTAGGGTCCTTCACCAAGAAGTCCAGTAATAGCCCGGTGTGGTGGCACATGCTTGTAGTCCTAGCATTTGGGAGGCTGAGACTGGAGGATCCAGGTTTGCAGCCAGCCTCAGCTGCTTAGTGAGGCCCTCCGCAACTTAGTGAGACCCTGTTTCCAAATAAAGAATAAAAAAATAGGGCTGGGGCTGTAGCTCGGAGGTAGAATGCCCCCAGGTTCCATCCCCAGTACCGCAAAAAAAAAAAAAAAGAGAAGTCCAGTAATCAAACCATGACAAATGCTGGACAGCATCTTATTGAGAGAGTCAACTGATTGTTTTATCTCTATTTGGTCTTAAACTAGAAATATTTAGCACCTTAATCTTGGACTTCCTAGCTTCCAAAACTGTGAGAAATAAATAAGTGGACATAGGCCACATTTTACAAGTGGCAGTGACAATTATTCACCACCATCCCAACAACAACATTAACTCCCTTTCATATATTATATTAACTCACTAAATCCTAACAACAAACATATAAGATGGGTTGTCACTATCTCCATTATATATATTTTAAAAACTGAGACACTGAGAAGTTAAGGGTCTGAGGTCACACAGCTCGTAAGAGCTAGAGCTCAACTTCAAATCTAAGAAGCTAGTTCCAAGCTCACATTCTTCATCTACCAGGCAACAAATTACACATGGTCCTGTTTTTTCTATCACTGCACCAAATTAATCTTTGCCATGCTGAAAATATAGTTTTAAGCCAAGTCAAATTATTAAGAAAAATGTCCTTGTTGCACGTAGAGACACCTCAGTAACAATGATGGAGGAAGTGAGAAGCAAGAAACTCACAGGAGCTGACTCTGGGAAAAGGGGAGGGGTTTGATTTCTGCTGTTCTTGGATAACCTCCTGATTAAGAATCACCTTCCAGGTGTGTGGTTAACACGTGACTTCACGGTGAAGCCCTCTCTGTAGCCTGTCTTGAACAGGTTTCCTTTATCTTCATTGAAGGGAGAAGTAAGCAGCTTGTCACAGAAAGAATCATACTTTCTCATAACACAAATGACTCCAGAAAATCACTTTCCACTGGGCATGGTGGCGCATGCTTGTAATCCCAGTACTTGGAAGGCTGAGACAAGAGGATCGCAGGTTCAAGGCTAGCCTCAGCAACTTTGTGAGTCCCTCCGCAACTTAGTGAGACCCTGTTTCAAAATAAGAAATAAAATAGGGCTAAGGGTATAACTTGGAGGTAAAATGCCCCTGGGTTCAATCTCCAGTACCACAAAAAAAAATTAAAAAAATAAAAATTAAAGTTGGGCTGGAGATGTACCTAAAGGTACAATGCCTGGGGTTCAATTCCCAGTACCACAGGGGAAAAAAAGCACTTTCCCTAGTAAGGGTCTCCACATTGACAAAACTCTAGTAAACATTTCTCAAATTCTTTCCCTCAGTTAAGGGAAGGCCAAAGTTTTGTGTGGACATGTAAAAATTCATAAAAATCACCCTTCAGGCTATCGCACGAGAAGGAGCTCTGTTTCTACATTTTTTTTTTCCTTCTCAAATTCAAAAGGAAAAGAAAAATCTCTTCCTTAGGGGGAGTCCTGTGTATAGTTTCCAAGGGATCCAGTCATTGGCATCTTAATGCTAAATGAATTCCCTCCTCTGGATTCCTTTGTGTCCCAGACACAGAAAATAGGCTTTGGGCATAAAGGTAAAGATCAACTTGCCCAGACTGGCTCTGCTTATCCACTACACTGAGTAAATCTGTACTCTGATGCATAAAAGGAGTTTGAGAAGCAGAGATAATAATATTCAATGACAGCAACCACCAGTATTTATTGGGCCACCCCCATGCACCATTAATTATTCTATGTACTTGGGAAGAAGAATGAGCAAAACAGTTTGCATCTTCCTAGAGCTGCCAATCCGGGGCCCATACTAGAAAATGCATTGAAGCAGCCTGGTGGTGGTCTGGACTCCAGGTGGGGAGAGTCACGGCCCTGAGCAGTTCTGTGCCTGGGAGGCCAGGGTGCCCTGAGCCCAGTGAGGAGGGCAGGGAGTCCAAAGGCGCACTTTGGATAAGCAGACAGAGAGAGTGTCGTCCCAGCACTCCTCAGTATCCCCCACACACCCCTACTGCCCACATTATCTGTGTCCTGGACAAAATCTCACTAGTTCCCTTAAAATTTCAGGCCATGCTTAGTATTTTTTAAAAGACCTTGATTATATTCTAGTCCCAATCGCATTTCAGACATCATCAACATGTGTACACTACTGAAAAATGGCATTTAAAGTTTAGAGCTTCATCCCTCATATTGGGGTTTGCTTTCTGCTGGTTAAATTCTCTGTCTCTGACATGGGCCTTCTACCTGTCTTCCTCTTGACCGCCAGCAGTAGTCTTTTCTAGCCCAGGGTTGGGTACAGAGAGGCAAGGTCAGAGGTACAGAAAGGCCTTACTAGTTTGGCACTGTCATGAGCTGGCCTTCAGGGTCCCTGAGCTCGGCAGAGGTTTAGCTGTTTCTTGTTTTCACAGGGTGGTGATCTGGGTTCTTTTTTTTTAAAGGATAATCTGGGTTCTTGGGATAATCTAGGGTTCCAGAACTTTGCTGGAGTCCCTACCAGAAGCTCCATGGATGCTGTTGAATGGCTCTGGCTCAGGTCTTCCAGTCCTCCCTCAGCCCCTGAGCTCCTGGCTACCCATGTCCAGCTATTTCTGCTGCAGTTTCCTTGGCCCTCCATGCTCCTGTGGGGGAGGATCTAAAGCCACTCCAAGCGACTCTCTCTCACAGAGACTCTCGTTTGCCACAAGCTCTTCCCCTCATCTGTAGATGACTGAATCATGAGGCTGACACCAGTCCACTGTGCACTGAGCTCAAAAGATACAACCACTTGGTTACTTCAGATGAAGTTACTGAGTGTTATGGTGAGATATGGAATGTTCCCTGAAAGAGCTCATGTATTGATGTTCAGAGTTGATATAATGAAGGCTGTAATCTCATCAGTGGATAGATCCATTGTAATTGATTTATTGGGTGGTAATCTAGGCAAGTGGGATGTGGCTGGAGGAGGTGTGTCCCTGTGAGTGTGGACTTGGGGATTGATTGCTTCTCTAAATCCCTTTGCTTGCTCACTCTCTCTTGCTTCCAGTCTTTGTGATGAGAGAAAGAAAGAGAGCAGAGCCCTTGTTCTGTGCCTCTCTCTGTCTCCTGTCACCATGCCCTGAACTCTGTCAATGGAACCCGGTCTAACATGGACTGAGCCTTTGAAATCTCTAGAACTGTGAGCAATTAAAGTTGTGGTGGTCAGGTGTTTTAGATAACAGCAGTGCAAATGCTGACTGAAGCAACGGGCATCCAAGCTGGATTCCCAAAGGAGGCAAAAAGAGCCGGGTCCCTGGCTGACCGCCTCCCTCCAGACCACACGAGAGGCTATGGAAGCTAGAGAGGTACTCAGAGCTTAGCGAACAAGAATTTCTTTCAGAAAAGATGTTGGCATTTTCCTCCTTCCTGCTTCCTTCTCCCCAGATGCAGGAGGGGAGCAGGTGACCTCTTCACTCCCACCTGACTTGAGTTCTGAGTGAGAGGAGCTTCGAGGAGACCACCTAGGAGCAGGGTTGGCTTCAGCAGAAACCAAGACAAAGCATCACCCTTTTTTAAGATCCCATCACACAGTCAATGACGAAACACTCAAATGTTTATTTAGATGGGTGTGTTATGCCTTGGTAAGCTTAAAAATGTGCCCGTACATCATTTTTGTCTGTGAAGGAGAGAATGCTGTAAGTTCAGACCCCAATATGACTCTTGAAAAAGTCTCTTGACTTTATAACTAGGACAGCTTTATTATACAATGTTTACATTTTATAGCCTGCAACTTAACTATTGTCAACCAAGTATTTCAAAAAAGCCTATGATTCACGCATCAAGATAAAAAAGATGAAACTATCTTGTAGAGCGAGAAAAAGAGCTACTGAATGACGTTAGGTGTTTGAGGTCTGATTCAGTTCCAGATTCATCTTATGACCTTGGACAGCTCACTCAGCTTCTTTAAGCCTCAATTTGCTGCTTTGAAAAAGCAGGTATTATAGTGCTTACCTGATAGGATTATTGTGATTGTTAAATAAGATCACATATGCACAGTGTGTAGCATAGACTGAGCATTCAGAAAGGGATAGCTGTCATCGTTACTGTAGTGGACTCTAAACTTCTAAAACTTCCCATGAGGCGCTGGATGCGGTGGTGCCCATGTGCCTGTTAGTCAAGGCTACTCGGGAGGCTGAGCAGGAGACTCTGAGCCCCAGAAGTTGAGTTTAGCCTGAGTACCATAGTGAAAAAGAAAAAAGGAAAGAGAAGAAGGAAGGAAGGAAGGAAGGAAGGAAGGAAGGAAGGAAGGAAGGAAGGAAGGGAGGGAGGGAGGGAGGGAGGGAGGGAGGGAGGGAAGGAAGGAAGGAAGGAAAGAAGGAAGGAAGGAAACTTTCCATGAAGAAGAGCAAAAGGACTGATACCTTTCATTTAACAGGCCACTATACAATTAGGTCAGAATCATCAGGAGGGATACACAAGAGGGTCTGCACGTCCCTTCAGAGCTGCAGATGGTCCCAGGAGGGGCTCTGAAGTAAGGCTGGGTGGCTCCCTTGGAGGCCTCGGTCTCCTGCTTCTAAATGACTCTTTCTACTGGACCCTGGCAATTTCCGGGACTTAATCCTCCACAGCCCTCAATTCCTCAGCCGCAGTGACTCCTCCACACCCTCCATTTTCCCGGAGCCTCTGTTTGCTGGGATTCAAGAATGTGCTTTGACCCCTAGCCCCACACCCGTCTCTGGGAAGCCGGGGGAAGGCTGGAACCCTATCATCTGAGGTGAACCCATTCTTTACCAAGTGGTGGATGGGAAGGCATGGGTCTTGCAGACACACCCTCATCCTCTTATCTACACTGGAAAGCTAGGCCAGACCTGAGGATGCTTCTCTGGGCCCCTGAATTGAAGACAGACCAAAAAGCACAGAGTGTTCACGCCAGT
Source organism: Graphiurus murinus (assembly GCA_004027655.1). NCBI lineage: Eukaryota > Metazoa > Chordata > Mammalia > Rodentia > Gliridae > Graphiurus > Graphiurus murinus. The sequence continues at coordinate 17,671 of PVLC010018537.1, forward strand.
TGAGGCTCTGGGGATCACACTTAAAGTGAACCAGATACCCAGCTCCAAATTCATGGTGGATGATCTTTGGCAAGTGAAAGCCTTGAAGCCTCAGGGGGAGGACTCGCTGGGAGGAGGCAGAGTGAATCCAGTGTCAGATGCATTAGGTAAAGAAGTTTCTGATGAGAGAAATCCATCTTTCCAAGCTCAGTGATAATCTTTAAAATCCTGCCCTGTTTCCAGAGCAACCCAGTGGAGTGGTCCCGGCCCCCTCATTCCAGAGCTCCTCACCTCCTTCCCCCAGATTTGCTGCCCAGCATGCCCCTTCCATTACCCAGGATGAATAACTCTTGGGAGGAGTCTTGGAGAGCTCATTTGGGGCCATGCCTGCAAACCAGTATTTTTCCCCACTGGCAATATAAGATCTAAACTACCACTTCAGAAATGTAATTACTGTTTGCCTTCTCCCTAGAAATCACCATTGGTCAAAGCCTTTGTGCATGTGGTAAGCATTACCATATGTCAGGTTCTTAACGAGGTACAAAATGATGGTCTGAAACACACACCAAAAAAGGCTTTCCCTTTTTGGTTTTCTGACATGTAGAAACACGCCACATGGACCCGCAGGGCAGGCCCGTGTCCGTCATTACACACATGGGTGAACTCTTTAATCCACCCAGGGCCCAGCATCGAGGATCTTTACCGTAGGATTTTTCTCTATCTATACATAATGATCAAAAATGATCCTAGAGAAAGGAATTAATATATAAAAAGTTCATACCCTAGCCATCCAAAAATGTGCATGTGATATCATGGGAAGTCCCTAGATTGGGACATCAGTAAGCATAACGTTCCCATAAATTCACTGGGAAATAAACATTTTCACAAATCAGATTTTCAACTCCGGCTCTACTGGCATGTGGGACTAGGCAATTCCTGGTTGTGGCCTGTGCACTATAAGCTGTGTAGCCCTATCCCTGGCCGCTACTCGCTAGGTGCTAGGAGCATCAGTGTCCCCAACCCCACCCAAGTTGTGACAATTAAAATGTCTTCAAAATTGTCAAATGTCTCCAGATGTGAACGACTGTCATAAATCTATAGGGAAACATCACACATCACAGCCACATTCTGATGGCAGAGTTTCAAGCTCACCCACTCCCATTTCTTCCTCCCTGAACATCCAGGATCTTCTCGGTGGCTGCCATGGCTCGCAGGACCCTTGCTGTGCTTCTTCCCCAGAGCCTGGCTCCCACATTCCATGCAGCCTCTCCAGGGCCCCCCAGCCGTGATGCTGCCAAGAGACAAGCACGTGTGTGTCATTCTCATCTGAAGTGTGTTCATTCGACTACTCATCTTTTCAGGGGACCAGGACTCAACTAAAACAACAAACATGGGAAGGGTTCTCATCCAAGCTGCAAGGAACACAAACCAACTCAAGCCAGGTGTGGTGGCACGCACCTGTAATCCCAGGAGAGGCGTAGGAGCCTGAGACAGGAGGATCGCAGGTTTGAGGCTGGCCTCAGCAACTTAGCGAGATTCTGTTTTAAAACAAAAAAATAAAGGTCTGGGGGTATCATTTGGAGGTAGAATACACTTCTGGGTTCAATCCCCAGCAAGGAAGGAAGGAAGGCAGGCTCCAGTAAAAGAGTCCAGAAACATCTATGTTATGCACAGGCAACCAAGTCCAGCTGGAACTTCTTCAGGCTGGAGGCGGGATGTGGGGAGTGGCCAGAAACTAAGGCATCTGTCCCCCTACTCCTTTCAGGGCTGTGCGCCTGTCTCCTCACTGTCTTCGTGCCCTTGTCTTGGACCTCTTATTCAGGACCCCACAAGACCTGCAGCTCTGCACTTACAGATTTCAAGACTTTCAGAGTCTCAATTCTAAAGTCCCAAGGGAGATCTTGATTGGCCTAAGGTATCGTTTCTTGCTAGATTATAGACTTTGGACTAGCTGAGTCACCTAAACTTCAGCAACTGTTCTCTGCATTTGATTGTGTTTGAGCTCCTTCCTTCAGGGATCTCTTCTGATTGAAGTTACAGATGTAAACAGACTTTGAAAAGCAAAAAAAAAAAAAAAAAACTATAGGAATAAGAGTAGAAATTTTATTTTAATTATTATGTAATAAATCCTGGGATGGTTTGAAAGGTACAGTAAAAGCTGTGTGAGAAGTTTGAGATAATAGAAGGATTAAGATATTATGAAATATTTATTTATTTGTTTGTTTGTTTTGTGTATATGGTACTGGGGATTAAGCCCAGGGGCATTCTACCTCCGAGCTACACCCCCAGCCCTATTTTATTTTAGTTTTTTTGAAAGAGAGTCTCACTAGGTTGATGAGAGTCTTGCTGAGATTGTCCTTGAACCTGCAATCCTACTGTCTCAGCCTCCTATGTACTGGAATTAAAAGCATGCACTACCACGTCCGGCTGGAAATTTTATTTTACAATGACACTGTGTAATAAATCATGGGATGGTTTGAAAGATACAATAAAGTTTGAGATAATAGACAGATTAAAATATTAAGATGAAGAAAATTGGTGCTGTGTGACCCTGGGCAAATCACTTCACTGTTCTGAATTCTATGAATTTAGAATGTTCATCTTACTTCCTCAAGGAGTGCTTAGGTGGCTCAAAGGAGAAACACACAGGTGGTTTATTGAGGAAAATTCTCTGTAGGCTCTGGTATAAATCTGTAAGAGCCTTCTTAGTTAAAACCACTGAATGGGCAAGCACTGTGAATTAGGTAGCAGCTGGAAATAATCTTTCAGCTGCAAGCCACCTGGAAGGGAAATTTATTATCTCACATAACAAATAGTCCAGAGGCGGCCCAGCCTGGAGGCATAAGAAAACCAGAGTCCCAGCTCTGCTTCTTGTGATTTCCTAGGCTGCCTTCATTTGTGTTAGCCTTTTCCTCGGCCTGACTTTTCTCATGGTCACAAGATGGCTGCCAGCAGACCTCCAACAACACACTCCCTCATTCATGTCCAATAAAAGAGGCAACCAATTCTCCCCAAAACAAAAAAACTAAGCTTTCTTTTCTGTTATAACTCAGGAGATAGACCACCTGGACTAATAAGTTGAGTATCCCTTATCCAAAATGCTTAGGACCAGAAGTGTTTCTAATTTTGAATATTATTGGATTTTGAAATATTTCCATATACACAGTAATATATCTTGGGAATGAAGCCCAAGCCAAAAGACAACATTCATTTATGTTTCATGCATACCTATATAGATGGGCTGAAGGTAATATTTTAAAGAATTTTTTGCCTGAGACAAAGTTTCATGGTGTGGAATTTTCCATGTATGATGTCATGACGGCACTCAAAAAGTGTCAGATTTGGGGGCATTTCAGACTTTGAATTCCGGATTAGGGATGCTCAACATGTAATGATCACCTGAACAGGGCTCTGTGCCCATGGAACCAAGCCTGAGGTCCTGAAGCCATTGCCAGCAATGGGAGTGTCTAACCATCATTGCTTAAACCTGGATTTAGAATCCACCCCAAGAGCTAGGAATGAACCAGTTTCCTGGCTGTATTTATTTATTTATTTATTTATTTATTTATTTATTTATTTATTTATTTATTTATTTATTTTACCAAGTTGGGGAACTGTTGGGAAGAGGACAGAAGAAATGGATGCTTTTTGTAGGCAACCAGCAATGTCTGGTCCGTGTAGCCTGGCCCAGCTGTTATGGTTGGATCTGGAATGCAGGCTTTGAGAACTTGATTCCCAGTGCAGCAATGTTCACAGTTGGGGCTTTGGGGGAAATGATTGGACCATGAGGGCTCTAACCTCATTATGACTTAATCCACTTGATGGGCTAGTGATTTTGTGTATATGTGGAACTGGGGATTGAACTCAGGGGCAGTCTACTTCCAAGCTACATCCCCAATCCCAGTCTGTTTTTTTTCTTTTTCTTTCTTTCTTTTCTTTTTTTTTTTTTTTTGAAACAGAGTCTTATTAGGTTGATGAGAGTCTCACTAAGCTGCTGAGGCTGTCCTCGAACCTGTGATCCTCCTGTCTAACCTCCCAAGTACTGGGATTACAGGCATGTGCTACCATGCCCACCTTGGAATAATGATTTGAATGGACTACTGGGAGGTGGCAAAAACTGCAAGCAGGTGGAACATGGTTACAGGAAGTCACTGGGGCCATGCTTTGGGAGACTATATCTTATCCCTGCCCCCCCCCCTCTCTCCTCCACAGCTGCCACAAGCCGAGCAGCTTCCCTCCACCATGATGTTTCTGCTTTAGAGCCGGCTGACCAGGGACTGAAGCCTCTGAAATGCTGAACCCAAATAAATCTTCCATCCTTTAAACTGTTCATGTCAGGTGTTTGGGCCAACGGCAATGAAAAGCTTGTACATCTTGTACATCCTTAGGACCCCACACATTGAAAACTGGCAAAATTTCCCCTGCCAATTTGGTTCTCATTTCTCTGGTAGCATTTCATTACAATAAAAGAAAATACAAAAGAGAAGAACTGGAAAGAAAAGGAAAATTGAGAAAGAAACCGAAACTACTATCCTCTCGGGCTCTTTCTCTCTCCTTCACAGAACCCCAGGGGGCTCTAAGAGTGACCCCAAAGTGGCCGCTGGTGTCAAGGCAACAGGAAATGCAGTGTTTCAGACCTAGCCCGGAGGAATATGATCCGATTAAAGGTTTACTCACGTTGCCAAGGACCCATCCAGTGCCAGCCTCCTTTCCCATCCTTACCAGATCCACGCACATCCATCAGCAAGTGGCTGAGGATTTACAGTCACACAGAGATGGAGAGAGCGGGCGGCAGATGTGGCCTCTCCCCACTCAGAGACGTCTGTCCTCAAGGGATTCTTGGCATTTTGGAAATAAAGCACAAGCTTCTCGTAACTATTAAATGTTTCCAGATGGATCCTGGCTCTATCCACCTCATGGACAAAGTATGGTTGGGTGCTCCCCCATGCAGCATCTTAGCTCAGACAAACACCAACATTACAGAAATCCTACACGTCCACCAGGGCAGATTTTTTCCAAGTGAGTGGCTCGAGTAGGCCTCTAGGGGGCTTATTAAAAATGATGAATGCAAAAATAATTCTTAAGCCTTTCCTGTCTCCCTGTTGCCTACAGGATCAATCTCGCATTCTTCAGGCATGACATTCAAGGCCCACACGGCCCCTTCCTTCCCCTCTAACGCTCTCATTCCTCTCCACGCCTCGCTGAGCGACTCCCAGTTCCTGAAGCTCCCCTGTCCCCGGCTCCTGTCCTTTGCTCGCCAATCTTTCAGTGTTTCCCAGTCTGCCAGGTAAATAGACTCCAGCCCCTTCAGTCTCTGCACCTGAGGACTATAGGCACCGTCCACCCTTTATGCCTTAGTGGAACCAATAACAGCAGAGGGTCTCAGTCCCAATAGAGTAGTAGAGTCATCTGGGGAGCTTGAAAACAATATCGATACCAACTGGGACCAAAGGAGTCAGAATGTAGGTGAGCGCATTTGTTTGCCATGGAAGAGCGTTAGGCAGTGGGGAAGTCCAGGCTTCTTTCTAGACGGGGAGGTCTGGCTTGAAGCCAGCAATTCTTCTCTTCAGCCAGGTGACCTTGGGAAAAGCACCTGACCTGTGTGCCCCTGATCCCTCACCTTGAATAAGTCATTCGCCCACTACAGACCTCAGTTTTCCTTATCTTTAAAATGGGAATCACGGTGTGAGCCCCTGCCTCCTGCACAAGTTCACTGTGGAAAAATGAGTGTGCATTTACTCATTTTCTCAACAAACTTGTATCATTACGCCCACTGCCGAGCACTATTCCAGGTTCCAGGATCTGAACGGTGATCAAGAAAGACAAACGAAGCTCACGTTCTAGAAATGCACATGAAGTTTCTTTGTTTAAAAAAGCTGTGAAGAGCTATTTAGACATAAGGTGCCATTATTATTTATTACCAGCTTGCTCTCTTCCAGCTCTGGGCAAAGAGATCTCATCAACTTGTCTACACTAATCCACTTGCACTCAAGTGTGTCTTTCCTTCACACCCAGGCGTCACTGGCTTCACAGCCAGGGCTCTCTCTATTGCATCCCACAGCACCACCATAAATTTATGAATCAGATCAGATTCTTTCGGAAGCCCCTATTGTTTGGTTTGTGTTGGACCCCTGGTGGGCACCCGAGGGATTAAGGCTCCACTTTACTGTGCACCCCACAGCTCTGTGACACGGAGCCACCTGCAGAAGCTGCCTAATGGTGTTGGCAGCCGTCCCCAGCCCTGGCCTCTGGGATGGCTGAGAGGGGGTCTGGATTTTTTCTTCATACGTTTTAAAAGGCACATTTGCATTTTAAGCGTATGAGTAAATGGAGCGTGGTGAGAAAGAAGCCCCAAGCGCTCTGGTTCCAGAGACCCGTGTGACTCTGGGCAGGCCCCGTGGCCGTGGAGCCCCACGTGGGTAGGGTCTCCTCCGGGGTCAGAGCATTTCCTGGGATCTGGCTGGTTGTTGTCCATCCATTGTGCAAGTGACTTCTCAAGTTATATTGGACAGCTCTGAGAGTGGCCCTCCCCTGCGCCCCATTTTCCCTTTGGGTTAGTTTGTTGTTGGCTTTATTAACTTGTTTTTATTAGCTATAACTCACATACCATAAAATACACCATTTAAAGTGTATGATTCAGTGGTTTTTAGTGTATTTACGAGATTGTCTTCCCTTTGTTTGGTCTCCCCCGCCCCCGCCCCGCCTCCTTTTTTTTGTAGTACTGGGGATTGAACCCAGGGACATTCTACCTCCGAGCTACACCCCTAGCCCTATTTTTTATTTTGAAACAGGCTCTCACTAAGTTGCTGAGGCTGGCCATGAACCTGGATCCTCCTGTCTCAGTCTCCCAAGTACTGGGATTACAAGCATGTGCCACCACGCCCGGCATTCCTTTTTTTTTTTATTTTATTTTTTATTCTTTTTTATTCTAGGGGAAGAGGAGAACTCTCAGCACTTACACATTAACCTAACATTTACTGAGCACCTACAAGAACAAATAATAATCCCTGTCCTCGAAGTTTACATTCTGGTGGGGAACACACAATGGACATATAAGCCAATTATAGAGTATGTTGAAGAGGAAGACCGTAGGGAAAGGAAGAGGTATGCCCATTGGTGATAGGCAGGAGGGGGATTGTGACTTTGTTGTTGGTACTAGGGGTTGAACCCAGGGGTATTCTACCTCTGAGCTATACCCTCATCCCTTTTTATTTTTTACTTTTTGGTTTTGAAACAGGGTCTCACTAAGTTGCTGAGAGTCTCACTACATTAATGAGGCTGGCCTTGAACCTGTCATCCTCCTGCCTCAGCCTCCCCAGTACTGGGATTACAGGCAGGAGCCACTGTGCCTGATTGGATTGCGAATTTAAATTGGGTGGTCAGGGAATATCTCATAGAAAGGTACTATGTAAGCCAAGATTTGAAAGAAATAGTAGTAATATTTAAGTGCAGACACCCAGAGGTAAGAGGCATCTTCTAAAAATAGCCGAGTATGGTGGCACACACTTGTAATCCCAGCATTTGGGAGGCTGAGACTGGAGGATCCAGGTTAGCGGCCAGCCTCAGCTGCTTAGTGAGGCGCTCCGCAAGTTAGTGAGATCCTGTTTCAAAATAAAGAATAAAAATAGGACTGAGGGTGTAGCTCGGAGGTAGACAGCCTGGCTGGGAGGCTAACTGCGATGACCCAGGTGGGCAGGTAAAGATGAGGGGAAGTGGCCAGGTTCTGGATGTAGTACGAATGTAGCGTCTATGGTCTCGGCTGATGGAGGAGATGTGAGGTGTGAGAGAAGAGAAGCCAGGCTGGCTCCGAGGAAATCTGCGGTCTGAACGATAACAATTAGTAGGCCTGGCTCCGAGGGTCTAGTTGGGAAGCTTGGCATTCTGCATTTATCTCATAGGAAAGTTCAGTATTCAGGCCTGAAGACATGTAAATTATTCTTGAGTTTCTCAAGTTAATAAAAGGAAAAAATTACTTACAAAATATAATCCAGCTGTCTAAGCATCAAGTTGCCAAGTAGATTGCATGTATGGTCTTATTTCTATTTTGGAGCTAAAGACTATCACTTGCCTATTATTTAGCGGGTGGTTGACTACCTTACTTGGGCACTTTAACATGTTGGCAATAGTTACTCGAGATTAACAAAGTGATCTGAGGCTGTTTGGGTTATTCTTTGTGCCTAATTTAATTGTTTGTAATTAACCTTTCATGTACTAAATAATTTTATTTACGTTCACTGCATCAGGTGCTTATAATAGTTCTTCAATCATACAATAATTGCCTTTAGTTAATAAACTCTTCATAGCACCATATGTAAATATTGGCCATAAGCTCGTACTGGACCCAGCTGGTACCCGATTGTACCTACCTCTTTCTAAATCTCCCATTCAATGACATCACTTTAGTGGCTTCAAAATCAGCCACGGTAGGGGGATTTACACCGCAGAAATTGACAAACAGTGCAAATTTTTCTTTTTCAGAGAATGGGTTCACCAGCAGCCCCTGGGCCAAGTAGAGTGTAGGGTTATGGAAGGGCCTGGGAGAAAGGGACACAGAGGGAGCCATCTGCCTGGAGGGGAGCAGCATTTCGTTATCAATGACATGGTCGAAAATTGCTGGCTCACAGGTTAATAGAAAGCAGAGCAACCTTAAGGCATTGGATTCCCTATCACCTGTGCCCAGGGCCAGTCCCTCCCATCTACTCCACTTTCATTCCAATCCCACTCATCCTACTTCCATCCCAGTGTTGCCATGGTTACGACATTTGACTTCTTTAAAGTCTTAGTTTCCTCATCTGTTCAATGAGAATCAGCAAACCTACCATGATGACGTATCATGAGAAGTGAAGATAGTAGAGTGCCTCGTATGTGCTCAATTAATGGTTGCACTAGTCAACCTTCCAGGGTTTCCTTAGAGCCTTAAGAGAAGGTGACGTCTTTATAGATCCACAGCATTTTCACGTCATCGTGCTTTCTAAACCCGGGGCTCTGTTGATGTTTGTCCCCCCTTGGCACCCCTTCTCCCTATTTCTGCTTATCCAAAGTCTGTTCATTCTTCATGGTTGACTTTCTTTTGTCCCCATGTTTGACATACTCTCTTTTCTTTCTCTAAAATTCCTGGTCCCTCTGGAGAATTTCAAGCACTGCCCCACACCCACTGGATTAGAATCTGCATTTTTAACAAGATCTCCAGGTAATGAGTATGCACATTAAGAGAAGCCCAACTCTAAATTGCTGGGGTTTAATTATGTAATTAATTATTTATTTTTGTTACTGGAGATTGAGTCTAGGGGAATTCTACCTCTGAGCTACCCCCCAAGCCATTTTTATTTTTTTGTTTTGAAGCAGGGTCTCACTAGTTTGCTGAGACTGGTCTCAAATCTGCAATCCTCCTATCTCAGCCTCCCAAGTACTGGGATTATAGGCATGTTCCCACCATGTCCAGTTAAACTGCTGGTTTTTAAAAAGCTTAATTCCTAAATCCTCCCCCCCCCCAACAGATTCTGATTTAGTTGGTCTGGGTGCAGCCTGGGTATCACAGTTTTTTAAAATTCCCAGATGATATTAACATGCCGCCAAGCATGAGAACCACCGCTCTACACTCCTCCTCCTCCCGCCCGCCTCTGAGGCCGGAAAACTCTCTCCAGCTCTCTAATGTTGTGATCATTTTTGTCCACGTATGTTTTCCCACCTCAACTAAACTGAAAGTCTTTAAGAATGAGAAGTGTATTTTAATTCAGTTTTTATCACCCCCTTCCTAACAAGACTGAGCCATATAATTGGAGCTTCATGAATATTGATTGAATGAATGATGAGTGATTTATTTGTAGTCTAAAAATGTGCTCTGGTCACCATCACTGGGTCTGTTGTCCAAATTTGAAGAGTAGACTGACACAGTCTCAGAATTGGGGAGTTGTTTCCTTTTCACTTGTAAGTAAAGACCAAGTCTCTGAAGGATCAGAGCTACACGAGGTTTTCTTTGGGTACCTAGAGCAGCCACCCAAGCCATCTCTGTGAGCTGCATCCCAAGGCTCTAGAGGGTGATGCAAAATGATCCCACCCCTCTTCCCAAGCTCCACACATCCAGAACTCCCGGCTGAAAGATGACGATGTTACTGTTCCTTTCTCTCCAGGGTGCCATTGTGATATTTACGGGGATTGTTGTTCTCACTATGAAGGCATCTGTTATTGAAATGCTCCTTGGTAAGTACTTTTATATGTGTATCTGGATCCTCTTTTAACATTTTCCTAAGGTCCAAAGAATCTGGCCAAGAAAAGTTTTAAACAAAGACAGAGCACATAAACAATAACTATTTATTTTTATGATAAACATTGTAGACAGAAGTTTAAGTGAAAAGAATGTTAAATGCAGATCAAATTCAGGATGTGCGCATATACATATTTTTATATAAATCAAATATGTGTATACATGTATGTGTTTTTATATATTACATATTACATATATATCTTGGTGAGTATTCTTCAAAGACAAGCAAATATTTGAGATACAGCATATTTGTAGAAGACTTTGAATTTAGGGTTAGTCTCAGCATTTTCACTGTTACAATCCAAAAGACCTGATCACACAATTTAAAGAAAGAAAGATTTATTTGCTTACAGTTTCTTGGAGATTCTGGGTTCAGTCCATGTTGGGCTGGGTCTGTGGTGGTGGTGGGAAGCAGAGAGGGCGAGCACACAGGCTCTGCTCCTCATAGCACAGAGAGTGCGAGCAGGGGGAGGAGGAGAACTTCTGCCATCCTCAAGGCCACACCCCCAGGGACCCCTCCTTAGCAACCAAGCTGGCTTCCAACATTGCTACCTTGTGTCTGGGAGGGCTAGGGGATGTTCCAAATTTAACCCAAATATATGGATCTTCTTGTTTCTTTCTTTCTTTCTTTTTTTTTTTTTTGCGGTATTGGGGGTGGAACCCAGGGGCATTTTACCTCCAAGCTACACCCCCAGTCCTATTTTTTATTCTTTATTTTGAAACAGGGTCTCACTAAGTTGCAGAGGGCCTCACTAGGTAGCTGAGGATGGCCGCGAACCCAGATCCTCCAGTCTCAGCCTCTCAAATGCTGGGATTACAAACGTGTGCCACCATGCTCGGCTTCTTCTTGTTTCTTTATTTCTCAAAACACAAATTCTTACCACTGACATGGCTTGACTTTGACCTTTAGGCAACTGCAGATGGGCCTTAATGAAACATCAGGTCTTCTAGAATAGGAAGACTGCTGGTGGGTTTAGGGAGAGACACAGGAGCAATAATCTTCTGTGTTTGGTCCCTCTGTCTGTGGCTTTTTCAGGTAAAGTGACCCTACGGGCCACTGTGAAACTATGGCCTTTTAAATAGTTTATCTTAGTTTCCTAAGGGGTCTGTAACAAAATGCCACAAACTGGTTGGCTTAGAACAACAAAAAAATCTATTCTCTCTCCTTGTGGAGGCTAGAAGTCCAAAAGCACAGTGTCAGCAAGGTTGGTTCCTTCACAGGAAGAAATCTGTCTGGTGCCTCTCCCTAGTTTGCTAGCAACCTTTGGTGTTCTTTGGCTTGGAGATGTATCAGGCCAATCTCTCCCTTCCTCTTCGTGTAGCATTCTCCCTGTGTCTATGACTGTCCAAATTTTCCCTTTGTATAGTGACACCAGTCATATCAGATCAGGGCCCAACTCCATTCCAGCATGACCTCATCCTAACTTAACTAAGTACCTCTGCAATGAGCCTACATCCAAATCAGGTCATATTTGGAGGAACTGGGAGTTGTACTTCAACATATGAACTGAGCGGGGGGGGGGGGGACAAAACTGAACCCATTCAGTAGTGAGAATGTTCAAGGTCTGCTCATAGGGAGTCCACATGGCAGAATTGAGACTGGAAGAGAAAGTTGTAACACAGCTGGGAAGGCAAAGGGGATCTCTACTTGGTGGAATGAGCACTGGGCTGGGAGTCAGAAGGAGGATGTGGGTTTTAGTCCTGGCTCCACCATCAACTTGCTAATGTTGGCAAGTCACTCTTCCACTCAGGGCCTCCCATTTGTTCTTCTATAAATTATATAGTTGATCTACTAATCATGCAGCCCTATGTAAAAATGGCTGCCAAAAAGCTAGAACAGCTTTATCCAAACCACTTGTTCTAGTTAAGGCAACCTTCTCCTGGACCCAAAAATAAGAGCATTTCTTATCCTCAGTGGCATTATCCTCTGGCTCCTGTGTGATGGTTGTGAGAAGCCCTGAGAGTCGGCTGGGTACCTGACCAGGAGCCCCACCCCCAGAATTGTTCTTGTCCTCAGACATGCAAGGTCCAAGGACCAACCATCCCAACACTGACTCCACAATTGCCTTATAGACCTGGCTTGTGTTAGTAGACCAGAGGACATTTGCCTCGGAAGCACAGGATTCTTCATTTCCCCCTTGCTCATTTGAGAGGCTACCTTCCTTATACTAACCTACAGGTTACTTGCTTTCTAACATAGAAAAAAGGGAAGGGGAGGTGGCAGGGTTGGGAATAGAAAGAATTTACTAAAACAAAACAACCCCGAGGACATCTCGTACTCTGCCATGTTCCCCAGCATGACAGATCCACAAAGGGAGACTTAATTATCCTCTGTCTTTCTCAGCCTGCCTTTTTTTTTTTTTTTTTTTTTTTTTTTTGCGGTACTGGGGATTGAACTCAGGGGCATTCTACCTCCGAGCTATACCCCCAGCCCTATTTTTTTTTTATTCTTTATTTTGAAACCGAGTCTCACTAAGTTGTGGAGTGCCTCACTAGGTAGCTGAGGCTGGCCACGAACCCGGATCCTCCGGTCTCAGCCTCCCGAATGCTGGGATTACAAGCGTGCGCCACCACGCCCGGCTCAGCCTGCCATTTTGCAAAACTCTTTCCTTTTCAGAGTTGCACATTCATAGAGCAAGGAAGAGAATACTCTTGTACCTCAACACAATAAAATCATGTATGATAAGCCCATAGTCAACATCATATGAGATAGTAAAAAGCCCAAAGCTTTCCCTCTAAAATTATGCATAAGAAAAAAATGACCATTGCCATAACTTCTATTCAACATAGTACTAAAAGTATTAGAGCAATTAGACAAGAAAAATAAATAAAAGACATCAAATTGGAAATGGAAAAGTAGAATGGTCTCTGTATACAGATGGCATGATGTTTTATATAGAAATCCCTAAAGGCTACATAAAAAGCTGTTAGAATAAAATAAACAGACTCAATAAAGCTGTAGGATACAGAATCAATATACAAAAAATAAGTAGTGTTCCTACACAATAACAATGAACAAGATGAAAAAGAAATTATTTAAAAATCTCACTTATAATATCATAAAGAACAAATATTTAGGAATAAATTTAACCATGGAGTTTAAAGATCTGTGCCCTAAAACTATAAAACATTGATAAAAAAAAAGTAAAGAGGACACAAATAAATGGAAAGATAACCTATGTCCATGGATTGGAACAATTAACATTGTTAAAATGTCCATACTATCCAAAATAATCACAAAATCAATACAATATTAAAATTCCAATGATTTTTTGTAGAAATAGAAAAATAATATTTTTTTTGTTTTAGTATTGGGGATTGAAACCCAGGTTTTGGTTTTTTTGTTTTTTTGTTTGTTTGTTTGTTTGTTTAACTTCTGAGCTACAACACCAGCCCTTTTTTAAAATTTTATTTTGAAGTCTCACTACTTGTTGAGGCTGTCCTTGAACCTGTGATTCTCCTGTCTCAGCCTTCTACGTACTGAGATTATGGGTATGCACTACCATTTGGCTCTGAAATTTGTATGGAGCCACAAAAGACACTGAATAACCAAAGCAATCTTGAGCAAAAATAACAAAACTTAAGGTATCACAAAACTGGATTAAAAAGAAAATACTTCAAAGCTATACCGATCAAAACAGACATATAAACCAAAGAAACATAATAGTGCCCAGAAATAAATGCATGCATTTATTGTTAATTGATTTTCAACAAGGATGCCAAGAACACACAATAGGGAAAGGATAATCTCCTAAATAAATGGTATTGGGGAAATTTGACATCTATATGCAAAACAATGAAATTAGACCCTCATCTCACATTATATACAAAAAATCAACTCAAAATGGATTAAAGATTAAACATAACACCTGAAACTATAAAACTACTAAGAGA